>CAIGRB010016164.1:0-33150 GCA_903798255.1 Fraxinus quadrangulata | reverse complement strand
TCCCTATCTTCACCAAAGTTTTAGTTCTTCATTATTTTTTGAGCCAAAAGGGACGAAAGAATGATGAAGAATGAAGAATGAGGCGTTATGGGACGTGCTGAGGTCTTTTAGGATTGAGAGACGTGTGAAAAATAAGTTACCCATAAGTGTTGGAATCAATTTCGGAAACTGAAATTTCGTGCACCGAAATAACATATGCGACTGCAAGGTATAAACCCATGCGATTGTATGGAACAAAGAATTGCTATCCTTAAATTCTCGGTAAATGACCATGCGGTCGCATGAATTTATAATCATGCGACCGCATGGTTATAGTGTTTACCTGTCGGACAGTTTTCAATATTTTGATCATATCTTCTTCTACCGATGTCCGATTGAGGTGATTTAAGATGAGTTGAAAAACTAACTCCAAGAGCTACAACTTTTATTTAGATACCATCTTCGAATCCGATCATTTTCTATGTCAACAACTGGTCTCAATATGAGACTGAAAATAAGTGCAAAATTTTTCAGCTTGAAAGTTGATATGTGATAATGTTTTGGCTATATTTCATCATTTTGACTTCTTTCTTCATCCAATTGACCTCTAACACTATCGAATCTTCATCACAAGGTTAGAAATAAGTTATAGTATTTTCACTTTAGTCCATGAACTTTCACTTTCTTCAATTTTGGTCATTTTCACTTGTTTCTCCTTATTTTCGTTACATTCATCTCTTTGTCCTGCAAGACGTAAATTACATAGAATTAAGCTATATTCCAACATATTAATCAATAATTTTCCATGTTTTAACAGTGTGATAAGTGTGTAAAAATGCACTTATTAAAATGAATGTTTGAAAATTAATAATCTCGTTTAAATAATAAAAATTTTCGATCCTTACTTGAGCTAGTGGATTAAATTAATTACCCCGCAAAATGTATAAGATAATATTTTTTTTAAAACTCCTTTAAGACCCAACGAATATATAAAATAATAATTGTTTGAATTCAAATAAGTTCATGCTAATACAAATTAAGAAACTTTAATTTGATAATATTTATTTTCAATTTGCCCCTTTATCAAAATATGCATTTAATGTCTTGTTTGAATCCACTGTTGCAAATCTTTTTTCTAGTAGAGTGATGTTCATTTTTATTTTCGCACAATGCTTTCTTCAACTTATTAGTCAATGTAGATTTTTTAAGTTCTTTTAAATGAAATGTCATGGTAGAAAAATGTATGAAATGATTGTGGGTCTTAATTTAAAATTAATTATTGTAAAAATTATGTTCTATGTATATATGAAATAGCTTGAAATATCTTATGAGATATTAAACTCCGGTTTGATGGTTGTTATTGTGTAAAAGTGATGTTTTTGAATATGGATTTTTAGAGAATGTGCAGTGAAAAAGTGAGGAAAGATTTTGGGTTTACGTGCAAAATATTTTTTTTATGTAAATATGTGATTGAAAATGAGTATGAGAAATAAATTTTGAATTTCACCACATTCAATGTTTTTTTTAATTTTTTATTTCCTACATGTATTATGGTAAAATATAAAATATTCTATAAATTAAATAAATATCCAATCATCCATAAATTAATAACCCCTCTAGAAATAATAATTTTTCTTAATCCCAACTTTATTATTTTATAGGATTTTACGGTATGTCCCGATACAAGTGAGTGTCCATCAATCAATGAACCGGTGATATATATTTTATTTTTTAATTTTTTTAACAACAAAGACTTGTAAGGTATTAAGCCCTTTTTTGATGGCCTTTAATTCAATTTTATTTTATTTACGCATTTTCAATCACACATTCATACAATAAAATATTCTGCATTTAAATTTTAAAAAAAATCCTAATTTTTAACCACACATTCTCCAAAAATTCACTATTCAAAATAATCAAATAATAGTCATCAAACATGGAGGGACTAAATAAATTTTAATCAACAAAAACTAAATCCCACTTTTGAATTTTGAGAAATAAAATGAGAATTTCTTAATATCAAATAATAAGAAAAGTACTCCACATGGCTTTAACAATATGGTCGTGACTCACGAGATATCGAAATCTTCTCTTACTCTTTTCCTTTAAAATTGTTATTTTTCAATGTGATTTTATCTACGTTATGAATTGTAACCACAAATTCCCAAAAAGAAAATATACACAAAACACAATTGGCTAGCCACATGAAAATCTTGTGATTTTCCGAAAAATATCAATAATCCCAACAAAATAACAAGAACCATTCAGAATCGTTCAAATTTTATCTTCCTTTCTATTGAGATATTTTCTCACAGATATTTTCAATCCTCTTACCACTTTTTCTTCATATATAATAATGTCATCAACAAACCATCACTCAACACTCTCTAGTTCACCCCTTTTATAGTCTAACAACCCTGCAAATTTCTAGTTCATTTCAATGGCAACAATGGCCACAACCCTTACCTCTTCACTCTCCAAATCATCATTTTTGGATAACAAGTCATCGTTCCATGGCTCACCTTTGTCCAACCGGGTTCAATCCATTAAATCGAGTCCACAAAACTTTTCAATCTCCATGTCCGCATCAACCCCTTACAATCTTGACAACTTCAAATTCCAACCTATTAAGGAATCCATTGTTTCACGAGAAATGACCAGAAGATACATGATGGATATGATCACCCACGCTGATACAGATGTTGTTGTTGTGGGCGCTGGCTCTGCTGGGCTCTCCTGCGCATATGAGCTCAGCAAAAATCCTAACATCCAAATTGCCATTATCGAACAATCCGTCAGCCCTGGAGGTGGCGCTTGGCTCGGGGGACAGCTGTTCTCCGCCATGGTTGTGCGTAAACCGGCACACAAATTCTTGGATGAGCTCGAGATTGAGTACGATGAACAAGATGACTATGTTGTCATCAAACACGCTGCCTTGTTCACCTCGACTATCATGAGCAAACTCTTGGCCAGGCCTAATGTGAAGCTGTTCAATGCCGTGGCGGCCGAGGATTTGATAGTGAAGGGTGGAAGAGTCTGTGGGGTTGTCACCAACTGGGCTTTGGTTTCGATGAACCATGACACACAATCTTGCATGGATCCTAATGTGATGGAGGCTAAAGTGGTGGTTAGTTCTTGTGGCCACGATGGACCTTTTGGGGCCACCGGTGTTAAGAGGCTGAAGAGCATCGGAATGATTGACAGCGTGCCCGGGATGAAGGCCCTTGATATGAATACTGCCGAGGATGCCATTGTTAGGCACACTAGAGAGGTCGTGCCTGGTATGATTGTCACCGGCATGGAAGTTGCAGAGATCGATGGGGCTCCAAGAATGGTACTTTCCTTTTAATTTACTATAATTATTTGACATATATTCCTTTTTTAATTACACCAAATTTTCGAAGCATTACAGAAAAAGACGATCTTGAATATATACTAATTTCACCATGATTTTTCAGGGTCCAACTTTTGGGGCAATGATGATTTCAGGGCAAAAGGCAGCCCATTTGGCCTTGAGGGCATTGGGACAGCCAAATGCATTGGATGATTCTTACACAGAGTTGCAAAGCACTCAATCAGAGTTGATTCTTGCTTCTGTCGAGTCTGAAGAAATTGTGGATGCATAATTTCAACAAAATGGTACATATTTATGCATATGAATGCGTTTTCGAAGCTTTTGATCAAGAATGAAGAGAGAGTAATAGAATGATCATATCAATGTGGATATCAATTTGGGACGGTGCCTCAGTTTTGATTGAAGTGCTATCTTCTTTAGTTTTATTTTTTAAATTTGGCGTGTCTTTTGGACTCACTATTATGAAAATCTTGGTCTTAATTTCTTGGTATTATCAGTACATTTAAAACAATGTTCATATTTCCTCTATTAGTTTGAATCGAGTTTGAAAGAGCTTTTTGAGTTAATAATTTGATTGGTTTAGCTAAATTTGAATCAAATTAAAAATTTGGGTAAACTGCACCTGGTTCTGAGGAGATTTCTAGCACTTGGAATTTCAAATCTTTCAAAAGAAATTTGGGGAGGATTTACGTGCTTTCAACCAATTTTGATGCTGCAATTCAAAGTTAGAGCTTTATAAATTATAAGTAAATTCACATTCTGCCAAATATAAGATTCGGAAAAGCTGTTTGTACAAGGTGTTTGCACACCTTGAGTTACATAGGAATGTGTGGCAGGATTTTAGTGGCTAGATTAATTGTATTTTTTTGTGAAAGATGGTGCGAGATCTTGTCGAGTGTAAATTATGTAAACAAAGTGATAAACGAGGGTGTACATCTAGAGCTAGGCACAAGGGATTTCTGCTTTAACTACTGGTCCTTTCGCCTCTTCTCATACGGCTAATTTACCTTCTTTCATTTCCAATGGTGCCTTTGACCCAAACCTGATTGCTTCGACTTATTGAAAATAACGTAAGACTCGAACGTGAATGAATACTATACATATCAAGTTTTAATTTAATTCGTCCTATATTTTTTTTTAAAATTGAAAAATATAAGTCATAATTAAGATTCTAAAAGACATGACAAGGCGTACGTGTTAGCCATCAACCTTATAAGCCTAGACTTAATAAGACATATTTTTATATTTTGAAATATTATTTTAATTATAGAAAGTTCATGCATATTTTTCTAGTTTCCAACAAATACATAATTTTTAAAAATAGCCCAAATCAATAATATTTTGTTCTTGGGCAAGGAAAATTATACTCGTGGGCTAGGTATGAACTTGAATGGATTTTTATGGGATTATTTCTTTTTTTTTAAGCTTTAGCAATTGTTATTCTAAAAAAAGTTTTAACAATTAGTCAAATTAAGAAAATATATCTTTGCCAAACAGAAAGGCGTGCGTCCGGACATCTACGTTGTACAGATACATGTAAAACATGTCGACACGTTATTATAAGAACATAAGAAAAGTACATATAATTATATCATGAAGTGTTCGAAAAGTATTAATGATGTGCACATATTTATCGATCATGATAACACATCACCAATAAAAATATTCTTTCGTCATATTCAGTGTACTCCATATTTAGAACTGCCTAGATGAGCCTTTTTGAACATAGGACATAACTCTTATTAAAAAAAAAAAAAAGGAGGTTGTAACTGCAATTTCCTATTAAAAAAAAATAGAGAAGGAAAAGAAAGGAAACCTCTATTGGATCTCACCGAGCCACCAACCAATAGAAGGGTATTTTTCATAGTTATTTAACCTGACTCGATAGTCAAGTCGAAAAAATCATCGGATCACCGGGTCAGTGGTTCAATCGGTGGGTTGGTTGTTCAATCGTCGAATCATTGTTAAACCAAATTTTATTAAAATATATTTTTGAAACAAAGAGGAAAACATTTTGCTAAATCTAAATGTATATATTTCTCACACATTATATTACAAAGGTTCCCAGTGAAATTCCATGCTTGAAGCCCAGGTTCGATTCATTGACATTACAAACTGAAAATAATATTTTACACTTCACTTGGTAACCATCTGGTTCCATGTGAATAGGTTCCGATTTCCTCTTACAGCAGTCTGATTCAGACGATTATTGAGTAGTCTCATCGGTTCTTTACCGGTTCCCTTATTTGCTTGACCAATTAGTGCATTCGGATCGGACCGCTATCCGATTTGACAGTTCCCGGTCCAATCCAATTTTAATAAGGGGAATTTGGCCATTTAGCCTGGTTGGATGATATATTGGGTGAAATGGCCCTTGACCAACGATAAAAACAAGAAAAAAAAAAAGTAAAATATTTTAGTTGGTAAAATAACAAAATTCTCCTTTAATTATTAATTCATTAAACCCAATTTTCTTCACTTCGTCTTTTCTTCACTTCGTCTTGTTAGTTCTCCTCCAAATTCACGATAAAACTTTAGTTTCTATTTTTTTTAAAATAATATCTTCATCCCCTTTTCATCGTCTTCAATTTTACGTCCTCAAAATTACAATCGCTCATTTTCTTCTTTTCTGTCATTGTTCTTACTACCCTAAAATCATGTTCTTTACTATATTATTTACTTGTTTTGGATTTTTTTTTTTTTTGTTTGAGCATTTGAATGATAGTTTGATTAGCATATCATTTATATTGAAAAATGACATTTACATTTGAAGAAAGAAGAAAAACACTCTTAGAAATCTCATGTAAATTGTACTTTTATTATGAATATAGTATTAAATAATATTTAGTTGGTGTTGTTTCGTATTTAGTATTTTTTGTATTGTCTTCAACCATTGGATGATAATAGCACTCCAACTGCTATCTAAAATATAGAACACCACTCTAGCCGTTTTCTAGTTGCATAAAACGGCACTACAATCATTGTCTGCTATAGTTTATTTTTTTGAACGAAATAACCTCTAATAATGGACTCATTAACGTATATAACACGGAAAGATTGGCTAGTCACAAAGAACGATTGAAATTGCATAACTTTTGTACGTGTCACACGTGTCGATTAAATTAATAAGCATATCTCTCAACTTTTGTACGTGTCATGTATATTACAATATAAATAAGTTCCACTTACTACTTCTCGAGGCAAAAATGAGTTGTAACTGCTTATACTCTTGTTTATACGTGTAATTGCACGTGTCGTTTTCATGTCTAATAACGACACTTGTGTCATTTCGAAAATTTCATCTATATCTGATTTTTTTTTTCAACAAAACAACCTTTGATAATGGACTCTATGAGTTCCACTTATTGGTTCTCGAGGTACTGATAAGACGTGGCTGCTTATTAACATAATCGGCACATATAAGTATGATGAATTGTGCTTTCACCATTTTGATAATATAAAAGATATATCATTTCAGCCGTTATTTGTGACATGTCAATCTTTCTATATTATATACGTTATGGAGTCTATTATTAGGGATCATTTCATTGAAAAAATCAAACTACAAGAGATAGCGACTGCAATGTCGTTTTACGAAATAGATAACAACTCGAGTGACGTTCTACATTTCAAATAATTGTTGAAGTGTCATTATTATTCAATAGATTCATACAATACAAAAATCACACTAAATACAAAAACAACTAAATATTATTTAATAATGTATTCAATAATAAAAGTACAATCGACATGAAATTTTTTAGATAATATTTTTCTTCAAATGAAAAAGAGATTTTTAAATGTAGATAATATGCTTATCAAACTTTTGTTCAAATGCGCCAAAGATACTCAAAATATGTGAAGAATATAATAAATAACATGATTTTAGAATAGTAAGCATGATAGTTGAAGAGAAGAAAATGGGTAATTGTGATTTGGGGACTTAAAATTGAATTGTGGAATTAATTGGATTGATAAGGGTGTTAAGGTATTTTTCCATGGGGATATCTATGATATTTGACATTTTTTGTTTATTGTATTTTATAATTGGAGGTTTATTTAACCAAATGCATTGTTCGATTAGCTATTTAACCAATTCTCCCTCTTAATAACTACTAGTCACGATTAAATGTGCGTTGCACGTTATTTTGAAATATTCTATAAACACTGTAAAAATAATATTTGAAAATCAGTGAATAAATTATTCAAGTTCATGAACACGTATTTATTTTCAAGAATATTCATTTTATCATAAATTATTCTAAAAGTATATAAATTATTAAAGATCATATAATTTGGGAGCTATTTAATTATTATATGAGTAGATAAATTATTCAAGTTCATGTACACTTATTTAATTTCAATATTATTCATTTAATCTATGATATAACGCCATTTGTCTAAATGCTTATTAATTATTTTTTTTCTATATTCATTGATTCAAATTAATTAAATTTCATGTTGGTTCATGTATACCCCTTTGTTTAAATGTATATAAATTACTATTTTTCTATATCTATTAATTTAAATTAATTTAATTTCATGTTGGTTCACTTACATCCCATTTGCTTAAATGTATATATATTATTCTTTTTCTATATTCATTGATTCAAATTAATTAAATTCTATATTCATGAATCAATTTGATTGTTCTCGTACAATTTAATTATTGATTTGCGTGCATGTTTAATAATCCATATTCAATTAAATATATGTTGAAAAACGAAAAATAAGTTATTATTGAAATAATTAAATTGTAGTAGGATTAAAATCGCCCAGAAAATGATTCTCACTTGATGCGATATTTACCCCTTGTTTGTCTACAATTATTCCAAAAAATTATTTGTTTCAGTAAGATTCTCCATCACATATTCACCCAATGAAATATTTTACACACAAATTAATAAAGTTATTTTACTTTTCAACCACACATTTTCTAAAAAATACTATTCATTACTCTATTTTTCTCCAAATAATGGAAGATAAACATACCCTTAACATATTATTATAGATGGTATTTTCAGTCTTTGCATTCTATAGATATTAAAGGGTATTTCAGTCCAATAATACCATCGTTTTCCTTTCCCCTTCTCCAACGAATTCCTCGTTCTTCCTGTCTTCCATCGGGTTATTAATTCCCAGCTAAGAATGGTCTGCGAAAAATGTAATTTCTTTCTCTTCTGTGCCCTCAATTTATCCTATATAATTACGTGTATATATTTGATCGGTGTAATTTTTGAATAACTATTTGAGGGTTTTGTCCGATTGGGTATTATATATAACGGTATGTATGAATATATGTGCAGGCGAGAAGAAGCTGTCCAAGGTGATAGTGCCGGACAAATGGAAAGAAGGGGCCCACAACGCCACTGAAGGCGGCGGCAGGAAGATCAACGAGAACAAGCTCCTCTCTAAAAAGCACAGGTCCTCCAATTATCTTCATTTTTTTATATTTATTTTCTTGAAGACAGTTTTTGTTTAATTGAATAAGTGGTAAGGTTACATATGCATTTTGGAATTGTATTTATTGGAAAATTTGGCGCTATTATCAATAGGCTTGGGATTTCTTCCACTAAATTTACCAATATATTGGATTTTGTTTGTATTTGCTAGATATTGTGTGATTTGTTTTGAATATAAGTTCGAAGATTTTGCTGACTATAGTAGTTATTCTGTACTATTGATATTGCAAGTTGTAAGCTATTTTGTAACCATGTGGAGTTCTCAACGTGCTTACCCATGAAGAGAAGTTGAAATATGTGCTGGTCCACAGTCATATAGTAGCTAATTCCTGTAACCTATGGTTTATACTTCATTTTTATCTAATTATCTCTGTAGAACTGTAATAATATTAAAACGAATGTTATTTGATGGACTAGGATGTGCTTTTTGGTCTTATAGAATAGCTCTGTTTTGGGTACAAGAAACCAACGTGATGGTTTGACGAGTCTGTAGAGGAAGAACCACAATCAACATCCCATCGGAAATGCTAGAAGTTGTTGATGGAATATGGAAATATGGATTAACACTTTGAATCCATCTACAAAAAGTGCTCATAGAATGTACTGTATATCATGTCATTAGAAGTCTGTTCACCTGATGAAGTAGTTGTTTTTGCGATTGTTCTTGTGCTTTCCCCTTCATTGTTTTTTGGATTCTAAGCTGCTTTTCTACTAGAAAAGATTATATTTTTTATATGAAATTTTGCTGCACTGTATGGCTGCGCCTTTTTCTTATGTATGCAATTATGAGCAAAGTGATTGTCTTGCAGATGGACACCTTATGGACAAACCAAGTGCATTATCTGTAAGCAGCAAGTCCATCAAGATGGCAAATATTGTCATACCTGTGCTTACAGTAAAGGTAGTTTGCGTTTCTCCGCAATTTTTATGTCCGTCCTATTTTAATGAATGTGTGCTTTGTGGAGTGTTCTGAGATACTTTAATAATGCAGGAGTATGTGCAATGTGTGGGAAGCAAGTACTTGATACCAAATTTTACAAACAAAGCAATGTATGATGAAGACTAGTTTGATTTGATGATTCTGTTTCTCCTGCTAATATTACAACTGTATAATACTTGCAATCCTCTCGAACTCAATTTAATCTTAATGTAACGACTGATGTTGGTTTTTGCTTTATATCTTTGGTAGCTGTATGAGAAGTGCAATGCACTTTCTATGATCTCAGAATTCATCGAGCCATCTTCTGTAGTACTTGTGGCAATTGTACAGCTTTTTATTTTTATTCATATTCGATAGTGGGCATGGCCTGATGGCCATCTCTTCAAATGGCCAAACAAAGGACAGCTGCGTGGCCCGACTTACTTTTACACAAATGGCTAGGGAGAATGTCGAATATGGATACAAGCTCTACATCCAGTCACAATTTTCATTGATGGTAGACAAGTAATTATAAAAATTAAAAGGAAAATACAGAGAAATATGATCTCTATATGCTGGAACATGGGATCTTTACTTGTTACTCCAACAAATTCTTTCATGGCAAAAGTAGCAGCTTTTCTGTATTCCTCCGCCATAAGAATGCAAAATTCATACATATATTACTTATTTTGGCAGATATTTGCAATTTGCGGAATGTCTAGAATTCAAGTACTTTTCAATTTCCTTGGCAGTTCTGCCAGGTATTCTCTCAGCTATCAAAGACCATCTGATCACAATAATGGGGATAAGTTTCTCGAACGCGCAATTCTGCAGTCATACAAACTATAACAAGAAGCATTTACTCATGAATTGGCCTAAAGAATACGAAAGGACAATTTACCTCTCGCCAACCAGATTGTACATACTCATTATCAGCGATCCTTCATCTTCAGTTCACAAAATTATCGACCCCAGTTTCGAAATCAAGATCAAGAGAGTTGTTTCAACATAATCATTTTTTGCAAGAAATGAAAAAGGACACTAGGACAGTATATATTGGGGGCAAGAATTTAGGTGCCTTTGAGAACCAGTAGAAGAAGAATGAGAGAGGAGTATTCTTAGTCAGCCATTTGAGAGGAAGGGATAATGGGCTGTTAATTTACCAAGGCTACTGTTTTCATTCCACAGAGTAGAATCTTGATATACATATAGTAGAGAATTTCAATTTATATACTTTTTTCTTCTACATTAGCTCGTTAGATCAACCTTATTAAAATGAATAGTCCAAACCATTTACAAATACAAAAGAGGGCAGTGGAGTCCACTGCCTCCATTAAGATTTGAGATATTAGAAAGTACTGAAGTACACTAAAAAGGAAAAGGAAAATGGCCATGAAGAACCCCCACTGCAATTTGGTTATGGAGAAAAATTCGAGGCTCCTTCAGACACTTATATGTTGATTAATATTTAGATTTTTAATTGATGTAACATCTTTCCCTTAATATTTTGCTGAATTGAAATTCGGACTGAACTATTATGAGATTGTATTTTTCAAACAAATTCTAGAAATGTATTTGAAAACAAGAAATTCTACTTGCCACGAGCTTGCTATAACTGTTAAAGCTTTGCGCTTCTCACTTAAACCAGAGAGGACTGGAAACCCAACCCGTTAGATTATACGATTTTGTAGTAGCTTGCTTTGGTTTGAACTGCAACTAAAAATCACAGAATCTTGGTGCAATTTTCTTTACTCCCTGGATAGTCATTCATCATTTTTCATAAAACCAGCTCTGAGACGTATTGTATACGAACACAAAAATTGCGCAATCTTACTGGAAAGGCATGCTACTGAAGGAAAACTATATTCTATTTTGTCGTGGTGTGAACTGATAAAACGGAAGGAAATGTATGATCAAAACATCTACTAAATGAAAATGGATAGATTGTACGTAAGGCCGGTAATAGCAGTATAGCACACGACCATTAAACGGCACATAGAGCCAATGCATAGTTCTATTATCGAGCATGCTGATGCATAACAACAATGAGAACATAAAGTAGCATGACTATGACCAATTGATGTTAACATGCAACAAGCCCCTAATAGAGCAGAAGTCACAAGCACAGTCCACAGAGTGTTCAATATGTTCCTGCAATCCTGCTGATATCTAAAACCCATGAATTTTGATGTTCTCCTTCTTCACAATGCCAGCCTGTTAAGGCAGGAAAATATTCAGGAAAACCGTAAAGAGGGATGATGCTACGTGTAAGAAACTTGTAGCAAAGCATTACCTGAACAAGAAATGTTGAGACATTCTTCCGCTGATCACCTTGAAGTTGTATAACCTGTGCAATTGGGAAGCTTTAGGACGCACCACACATAACAGCAAATGGACAGGACAACTTTCTAGAGTCAAATACTCACCTTGCCAAGCTCGGGATCCTGGACAACAGTGCCATTGCAGCAAAACTCCTTTTTAAGGTCCTTGAGTATTTTATTGTAGCTGAACTCCTTCTTCAAACCCAGGACAGTAGTCAGGCTTTTTCTACCATTGCGCTGCTGTACTCGGATATGCACATATTCTTTCGACCCAGCACCTGAGTCTTCAGCATTCACCTCAGCAAAAGGATCTGTTCACAACCCCAAAAAACAAATTACACAGAACGCTATTCATATCGTGGAAAGCCATATAAAGAATCTGAACAATTCTGCTGCTCTATGCATATACAAGTGTACAAATAGACTTACCAAAGGGGATAGCCACCTGGATGTCAAGCTCAGACATGAAAGTTGGCTACAAGAGTTAACCGGAACAAACGAAAAATTGATGGCTCTTTTGTTTCTTCACAAACGTTCACGCTGAAACATAATTACAGATATAATCATAAAGATATAAAAGAGCAATTCTTGTATTCTATAAGGAAAGCAATGAAAATTCCAAGATACTAATTCCCTGCTATTTATGTATAAAACATAATAAATCTTTCTTCTTGTTCAAAACCTGTATCTTTTCGGTTTTCCACAAAAGATTCTGACCGTCATCCACCTTTCCTGGATGTGCTAACAATAAAAGACATAATTTTGTCAATCTTTCAAAAAGATCACGAAAGACAAAATTCCCACAATAAATAAATCGAAAAATTCTCGTATTTACACCAATTTTTAACAAAAATAACAACACAAGAAACACTAATTACTAAGCAAACATTCAGATACAACATGATCATCAAAGTTGTAAAATTGAACAGTAGAATTACCTGATCAGAAAGGAGAATTGGGATCTTGAGAAAATCGAATAATGAAAGTAGTTGCCAGAGAGAGAGTGAACGGGATAAAATGTTGGATTTGTCCTCTTATTTTCTCTGGTAATTGGAATTGAAATCTTTGTTTCAAAATTGTCCACTCCCGTTTCATTTACCATTTTTAGGAAAACATTTTTTCACAAAAATTTCTTCGGTACATATTTCATTGAGTCAATAATTTTGAAATAACTAATTCTTCCCTTTATCAACATTTTTCAACATTGTAAAAGTAGCCGTTATCAACATTGTTTAATTTAGTAACATTTTTCAATCTTGATAATCCATTCAAATATGTCACATATTTTGAAGGATCACAGTCACAGCGACTCACTTTATGATAGATTTAAGAGAGCCTCCATCCATTTGAGTTAAGACATTATAGAAGAAATAAAAGTTAGTAAGATAATACATTTTATCTCAAGGTCAAGCCATTATAATACATTTTATCTCAAGGTCAAGCCATTTTCGACACATTTTTTACCATAGCATATTGTTCGATGTGATTGAATGCAACAACTTCAAGTTTTTTAGGCATTTCTCCTTGAATGTCAACCGCGGATTTACACTCATTCATCTTGTGTGTCAAATGCCTATTCTATTACGAAAACTGCATGGTCACAACTTCAAATTATCCAGTGCACAAGATAACTAAATTTACCTCCAAGCAGGAAAAAGATGGAAATGAACATTTGAAAACAACTGAAAAATAACATTAACATATTGATCATTGAACTCCAGTACTGAGATCTAATTGTTCAGACAGCGCAAGCACTAACGATAATTTTAACTGACCCTACCGGAAGCAAATTAGGAAACCGCTACTTTACATTACTTAAATCATGAATCTTGGCAAGTATATAGTTGTACTTGTCGGGGCCAAACTTGACCATATACATCCTTCTGTGTATATCGGCGATCCCAGGACCAGGGTACATCTGTAGAGGGGGTGGACATGGGAATGGGGTAGGGTTGAGCAGTGTTAGTGTAAGAAATGCTCCAAACACAAAGTGCATGTTCAATAAGTAGTGTCGTATTGGACAATACAGGAAGATTTTAACTTTTTTTCCTCCTTTTATAATGTCCAGTAAAGTTTAATACATCTTATCTGACGTGTCAAACTTGTAAGAGCTGAAGAGCATCTGGAGCAGTGATGTACCTTCAGAGGAGTACGGTTTAGGAGGAAGCTCACAAGGGATGGGCAATTGAATTACTTCGGTAGATTCCGCATTTCGGTTTCCATTCCAAGCCAAAGTGACCAGCTTTGTTCTCTTCACTACAGAACTTGATGATACTGATTTAGCCTGACCGCTCAAAAAAATTCAGCATTCAACCAAAGGTGAGAAAAAGATTTATATAGACTATAAAAGCATTAGCACAGTGTGGAACAAGAAGAGTAAATGAAGGGCACATGACTCTTTACCTCCGAGTGATTGCCATTATCCGTACAAGAAAATTCACAACAATGATTGCCAGAAAATGGCAAAAAAAGCACTCCCAGCTGAAGAGCATCCAAAGCATGAAATAAGATTCAGTTCCATAAAGGTGTAAAAAAGTTAAAATACTGAGACTGGATAAAAATTTGTAATTTACAGTAATATTGTAGAGAAAAAGAAATCTTCCATCTGTGAGATCTCACTGGACCATTGAAATTTTTTAAGAAACAATCAAACACACAAGTCAAACTATATGTGGCACATTTAACCAAGACCCTGCGAAATTTTCTCAGCTGAATACAAATACCTCATAGGAGCGTATCATCAACTGAGAACTGTTCTTCTGAAGAGCCCCCCATGCAGCTTTGCTGAGGTTTGCTGAAGTAAGCAAGAACCATCTGTTCATAAAACAATGCAGGTCTCAACAATCAAAAGCATGGCGTCACACAGCTATCTAGCATAAAGGAACTAAATTCCAAAAACGTGACATCTGATAGGACCCTTACGCGAGGTTTTGACCATTATAACGTGTGAATGTCTTTATATGAGGCATTGCACGACTGAAACAATGGAAAAACACAACTGTAATTATCCTTATGTAAAACCAATGAAAAAAAATCATAAGCACCTAAATACTGAGTCTGCAAATAAAAATTTCAAGCACTCATTTTTTAATATAAGATTGTTCAACCATTCGATCAAATGAATGATATCCAGTAATAACAAAAACGTGCTAAGACTTATTACAATAAATTTGGGGTTGACTACATAAATCATTTTTTGTCACTCAATTGGTCCATTACTCTATCTTGCAAAAGAAAATAACACGACGATGTATCACCATTAAACACTCGAACTAACAAAGGTATAAAAATTGTAATGGGAGCACAGCAAGATAGGTATACCAGCGACCAGTGTGGTTTGCCTTCCATTTCGCCCAATACTTTTTCAGAAACTCTTTCTCCACATTTTTTAGCGGGCTTGGAATGGCATTTCCAGCTGCATATCCCTGATTAATAAAGAAAAAAATTACACAGACACCTAACTGAAGGAATGCTAAACATTTAAGATTAAGTAGATCTTTCGAAGTTCAACAAAAATGCACAGTTCTTATAGCATAGAAAAATGTTTAACAAAAACAGGAATCACCTACTCCATGACTACCAATTACATGTAATTTCAACCTAGTTTATTCCTGAATTTCTATTCATAACTCAGTTTTTAAAAAAGCACGTGACTACCCTTGCATCATTTACATTTTTATGTGCAAAAGAAAGTTCACAAAAATTTAGACCGAAAGATGAACAAAACCGCATTCTATACCTTGGAAAATTATGTACGAATTAATCCCCCAAATAATAATGTGAATTATAGCAGAACTACTCACATATGAAAGTAAAAGCTTGATATTACCTCTAAAGAGCATCTGACATCTTCCACAGTTGGCCATATTATCAAAGGCTTCCCCAGACCCAGAGGCTTTTTGTCTTCTGAAACCCCAGCTGACATTGAAGCTGTTAGCTCAGCCATCCACTTCTCATCCAAAGAACCTAACGAAGAAAACTGCAATAAAGCAGTAATAAAAAAGCATTAAGAGAAAGCAAGAATGGAGCAACATCTCCATACCAACTTCATGTAAGAAAAAAATTAAGCACATTACAGTGGAACTGTAACCAGCATGAAATGAATTTGCATCCTTGTGAGAACACATCATTATATATGTATCATATGCTTAAATTATCATTTGTCCAACCTAAGGTCCTATACCATTAACAGACTCCCCAAAGAAACAGGTTTGACAACCTCATCACCATTTAGATAAAATGAGCGGAAAGCAATAGAATAGAGGATGTCAAATCTCATTTAATGAAGAGAACTGAAATGAATACTGCATCGCAAAGATAGCTATTGCCAGATGGAACAACCACCACAATATGCGAAACCATATTTATAATTGACATGTTTGCTATTCTCTGTAGTTTCAATCTAGCCATTTACTGAGATATGGTGATACAGAAAGTTAGGTATTCCTACTATCTCAGTTGTAAGCAAAATGAAAGAGTTATCAGCAATGGCCCTCTTACATCCATCTTGTTAATTTCAAACTATTGTCCCATCAAGCCAATAGAATTAATACTTGCACAATTAGACAACAGACTTGTGTTCACGGCATTCAAGAAGAGTCAAAATTTACCTGATAAACTAAAGGAGACAAGTGAAACTCTTTCTCAAAGGTACACTCCTGAAGAACAGTGCGCAACTTCATATGTCCCCATTTTTTCAAATTGGAACCAGAATGATATCCAGGTACAGATGCAATCAGCCTGACCTGGACATCACATACCATTAGATATCTGAAATAAAAAATTCAGAAGCCATAACAAAACTATCACAATAATTTAACTTTGGACAAGTGTTGTTCAAATGCCTCTCAGATCAATCATTTCGAGTATGAGAGATTACTCCAGAAGAATTTGCATCCCAGGGCCGACCAAGTGGCCCTGGAGAGTGAGATAGAATGTTCAGAGATGTAATTGGAGTCTATACTCCAATACTGCAAAATGTGCAAGTAGGGCATAGGCCCTCCATAGCACCAAAAGGATAATAGACTTCATTACTTCAAGAACTAAGACCTGGGTACTGCATGAAAAGATGGAATCGCTAAAAAGTTGACCATACACTAATTTTCTGCTCCCAGGACATCCAACCAATAAAAGATTCAAGCAACTACCCGAGGTATATAAAATACAACTAAAAGTTTCAAAAATTTACCACCCTTCAGAGCATCAAGATCAAATTTGGCTAAATGGGAACTGTATTGAATCAATTTCCGATTATGGATCAGCTCATCAGAAGAAACTAAAAGTTCTTACTACAGCAAAGAACATGACACAGGAAAAGCTAAAAATCTCGCAATGAGTGAAAGAAAAGAAGGGAATAAATGAATACCACCGCATTGCTGTAATCGAACTTCTTGAAGAACGATGAATTAATAGTGACGCTACCATGGGATGGTATATTTGCAGTAAATTCAGGCCACTGCAAGCATTCAAACAAATATCACAAGAAAACTAATGAGAAGTATTCAAGTAGATGGATATATTATAACAAGGGAATGTCTGGCATTATCCTTGTAACTGTTAAATCAAATGTTGATAGGCAACCTAGTAACTTTTCAAGTATCAGCTGATAAACCAGTTATAAGCCACATATCTCCAAGTAGCACAGGTTTAAATATTTCTACCATCAATTTGCTACTTCAGTGAATCTAGAGCAGAATAATTGATTTTGTTCAAAATTCATAACCCTCTCAAGAGCTACTTGCACTAGTGACTTTCAAAATTATTTACTGGACTCTGAAATTATCTCACAGCCCCAAAATTCTGGAATATGATACCATGTTTGTTTCAGTGATGGTTACATTAATAATAATAATAATAATAATAATAATAATAATAATAATAATAATGACATAACGACTAGCAAAAAACCAGTACTGAGTCTTAGATGTGAGAATTTTATCAACTGATCAATTAGAAAAAANAACGACTAGCAAAAAACCAGTACTGAGTCTTAGATGTGAGAATTTTATCAATTGATCATTTAGAAAAATGAATCGTGGGGAAAGGGAAAAAAGACAATAATAAAATATGGAAGCCAAATTCTTAAGAGAATGCACAACTGTTGCCTAGGGACTTTGAAAATATGTAGCCATTGACAAAGTTTTAATGATGAATCAATCATTTAAAAACCAACTGTAAAATAAATTGGTACACTGTGCAAATGGAAATATTTGGTTAGCATTGATGAACTATCTCCAAAATAGGAGGAGGAACTTAAGGATGTGTTTGTCTCCCATTATTGGGAGAAAAATAGAGTAATGAATAATATTTTTTGGAGAATGCGTGGTTGAAAAGTAAAGTAGCTTTATTGGTTTGTGTGTAGAGTATTTTATTAGGTGAATGTTAGCAAACAATTTTTTGGAATAATGGTAGATAAACAGGGGCTAAAATAGCTTCTTAGAAATTAGCAATGATTCTCAGTAAGTACACATCAATTAGCTAGTCAGAACTCAAAAAATCAGTAATGAAATCCTATTTTATAATAGTACCTTCAGCACACTCAGATAATCAGTTAAGTCACTTTCAAATCCACACCCCTTACTTGCACTGTTTTGATCCTTCCATGGAAAATCTTGCATCCACAAACCTTGGCTTTTGTTGTTCCAATCAACATATATTAAATTTGCCGTATGTACTATGACTCGAACTCCTTGAGGATAGACAAGAAGCATGGCTTTCGAGTGATGGGTTCCATATGAAATGGGTAATGGAGGCTTGTGGAGAATCCAGTCAGAAGGCTTCTTTCTCTAGAAAAATTTGGTAAACAAAATTAAAGCTCATATAAAAGAACCCAACAGAAAGATCTTATAAATTAGAGATTTCTGCCAACCTTCATATGCTCAAGCGTACCATCACTTTCTCCATGAACAACGAGAACATGAGGGACTCTTTTAAGCATGGGACATGCTACATAACGAAGGAAAAAAAATGAGATTAACAGTATCATAGGTGATAATCAAATATAAGTGCAAAACAAAACAAAGCATGACGTAACAGAATGACAACGACCAAACTAGAAAGTAAATTTCTTAACACTACCACAAAATGATACCTAGAGAATTCAAAATGGTGGAAAATCAAAAAGAATATTAAGCGTTGTTTATGCAATTAATATGCACAGGATGGCAGTAAACATTGTCCTGCAAAGTATTCAGTGCACAACCATATTGATTAATCTTCTCGACAAATCCATGAAAATTTAAAAATACCAATTTTCTTGTCATATTTTAATATTGTACACTTTTCATTAAGTTGGAATACCATAAGTAAAAATAAGATTTAGCATTTATAAAACATCAGCAATCATATCTTTTGCCCAAGTGCAAAGAACTCACCCGAAAGTAGCCAATCAATGTCCACCATATAATTTGATAGAATAGCAACTAACACATTTCCCTACAAACAAAAATTGAAAAGAACATAAAGATCTGTACCCACTACGCCAGGAAATTCAAAGCTACCATCATTTAATTAAAGGTCCATGGTTTAAACTTGAATTAACAACACTGATTTTTTTAAATGTAAAAGATACTACTGTCCCACAAAATTCATTACAGTCCATTATATTAGCACCACATCAACTATAAAACTCTTACCTTGATCACATCACTGATGGAAACAGCATTTGTATTTGCCCACTCTGGCAATTCTTTTACTCGCAACAATCTAAAAGTTGAATGTAACTTTCCCTGAGAAATTTGAAAATGTTGTATACCTTCTGAAGTATCGTTATATTCTAGGTTATCCTAAAAGCACAAAAACAAAGTGTTAAATTCAAAACTTTGCACTTCTCAACAATCGTATTTTAGCATAAATGAAAACAGGAAGGGCTGTACCTTCGAATTTCTCACCAAAGTGTCCTCACAAATGTTCCGTGTTTTCTTGCTGCTATAAGCCTGGTCTTTGCTGCTATTGATTTCTTCATTCAGAGGTCTTTTCTGTTTTGATGAACTTTCCATGTTCTTAGAGGTTAGGTACTTGAAAAGGTAATGGCCTGGTATCATTTCCATAATATCACCACTTCCAATTGTGCATTTTTCTCCAGACAAAAGCTTTTTTCTCTCATTCCTGGCCCTTACAACAACTGGATTCGTTCCTTCCTGCATTTCATTTCCAATAAGTAACTATTCCAACAATAGCACTAAACAATTAAAATGAAAAATCAGTACTTCATATCCATTGATCCGGCACCGTCAAAATACACAACAGTGAAAAAAGGGCAATGGCGTACAACAATAATTTCGGCAGAACCATTGGCGGATATGTTGAGTGTAAGATGCTTCCTGCTGAGCCGTTTATCAGTTACTGGAATGCAATTGCGGCCAACGTAATTAATGCCCTCGGAGAGTGGAATTTTGGGAATTGAAAAGTCCTTTTGTTCCTCCAAGTTATTAGTATTCAGAGGCACCAAAAATCCAACCTTGAAACGAGAGAACGAAATATAATCAATCAAAAGTAATGGGAACCCACAAATAAATAAAACAGAGGCGTTTGTACCTGAGGAGCAGCGGTCATTGTGAGTCGGAAAAGTGAGGATGATGAGTGAATATGAGAGAGTGGTTCGCGGCCTAGGGAAATTACTAGTGAATTTTGGTTGGAAAAATATCGAGACAAACGGGAAGTGATGTGTCGGAGAGTTGTATATGCGGCACCGGCGGCGGTGGGTTTTCGTAATGCCTAAATTTTATACGAACACGAAAAACATAGCCTATGTTTGGCTCATGTTAATCAATTTGCCGAACCAAAACATTTTAATGTTCGATCAATAATTAAGCATAATCGTGAATATATGCTTAACTTGATGACTATTATAATTATTATTCAAACCGAAGCTAGCTTTTTGTTTGATTAAACAAATATTGTCGACATATCAAACCAACTTTTATTATTATCGAGGAAGTGTATATATCTTATCAATCCTCATTCGTCTACCATTTTCCAATTTTATTTTTTATTTTTGTCTAAAACTTATTTGTATAATGCTCGAAAATGGTTCACAGGGCCTTACAGGCCCCTCACATAGGGGCGGGCCCCCCATGTATTTAAAAAAAAAATAGCTTGGACCCCACCCGTGTCTTGTCTGACTACCCTATGAACCATTTCCTTGTAATTCAAACACTTCTCAACTTATTTATATTCACGGGTTGTGCTTAGTGTACATAAGGAACACCATGTGTCTATTATGGACACCATTATGGTGTCCCTTATGTACACTAAGAATAATCCTTACATCCACACATTCTCAAATAAAATATTTTATACGTAAATCCAAATTTTTCCTTACTTTTTAATCACACATTCTCTAAATAATCACTGTCTCGAAATTCATTTTTCAAAAAAAAAAAAAAATTATTTCTAATGAGCATCACACAATGGCCAAATCTTCTTCCATTATGCTACGAATCCATTATCTCATTGGATAAATATACAAATTATTACTATAAATATAAGAATCCGAATGGATGAATTTGTCCAAGTGGAGAGAAAAAAATTAAAATTAAAAACTTTCTACAAATATCCATTTTCTCAAAAGACTGATAAAATATCTCAACATAGCAACGTTTTAACGCCTCCAGGAACAAGTTCTTCATTGGGATTATGCCGCCTTACCTTATAACTGATATCGTATTGAAAAGGCCGAGCACAAGTAGTACGGGGTGGAGGAATGATCATGGTCAAAAAAGACTATAATAGTGCTGTGGCTACAGGTAAATTGTAAATAATGTTGTTAAAAGAATAAAAAGAAAATAATTTTAACTAATAAAATGGAGAGTCATGCAACGGTAACATAACTCAGGCACCCCACCAATAGGGGGGTGACATTTGTCAAGGGTTATGTTCTTCTAGCAAAATTCTAAAATAAGTAACTTTAATTATTTGAATCATATCTTAATCCAAATGTAACTTGCACAATTAATTTCATATTTTGAAAATTTAAACTCACCTTATCAGAACATAAATATATTTTAAATCTGTAGACTGAGGCTGCAAAATTAATTATACTCAGTGTTATGGTTTGGCTTTTCTTTTGTATATTAAACGTTTTACTCCGTCAAAAATGCTCTCCCCTGCTTTCCTGCAATAGAGTACAGGCTAATCACGGTCACCAGGCTGTGTTACAAAACTTCTATCTTCTGCGTTTTGATTCCTTCCTCATCTCTGCCATGTAGCTCTCCAAGTTGGCTTTTTCCCATAGTCGTCTCTGAATAAGATCTTCCTTGGTTGATTCATCTAGAGGACACAATAGAAAGAAATAGATTGAAGAACCAAAACCATACAATCAGAAATTCCCACTCAACAGATAATAAAAGCTACATGTGAACTTTGCCAAAATTATGACTTGAAAATTTGTTATCAGAACTATACCCTTCACGACAAGAGATCCTCCAGGACAAGGAGGCAAGTGATATCAGAAATCATTAACCATCACTATTGTCACACCCACCCCCTTCCTTTCCCTTCAACAATGACAACAGAAATTACGTGGACTGTGCTAGAGGACCAAAATCAATTATCCAACACTCTGTTTTCCTGTCTCTCTTTTTCCTTTTTACCCTTTTTATGGCGGCTATCTAGAAAGTGAATCCCTTGATCCATATGACAGCAACCATATTTCCAGGTGGGTCCAAATGAACAAATTGAAGTGAGTCTCAGTGTAAGAGTACAGAAAGTTTAGAAACCTCATAAAGACATCAGCATTCCTAAGGTAACCTAGAATTAAGATTGCAACTGAATATGAAAACAGCCCATACTGTCTAAGCACAGGTTGAATTTTGAGATATCAGCATTCCTAAGGTAACCTAGAATTAAGGTTGCAACTGATTATAAAAACAGGCCATACTGTCTACGAACAGGTTGAATTTTGAGATAGACAAGCTGTGCTACCTATATATCTCCATGAATCAGAAGTTGCTCCAAGAGATATTTTTGTTAAATAGGAGGCATCTTCCCATGAATACGGAGCTCGTTTCACCTTGTATCTCCAGAACCAACATCCATACCATAATAAAAGCTGTGGACAACAAAAATCAGTAATCAAATTTAAGATTTCATGTTAAAAGTGTACGGCAGCCACAAAAGATAGCAAATGAGAACAGCCAGAAAAATTAACGGCATTCTTTCATGCATCGGTAATTAGTGTTAGAAAGAAGATTACACTAACCTTCCCGATGGTATAAGGGAGTAGCAAGAAACGGATGCCCAAAAGTTCCCAAACAGGGGGCTTTTCAGCACCCTTTATCTGTAGATCAAGTTCCTTGCTGAGCTCTTCCTGTAGCTTCCTGCCACAAAAAGGGAACTCCACTCATCTATACCTCAAAAGATCCATGAAAGAAGTGAGATATTGAGTGCATATAGAATCAAAATCCTAAAAGAAAAGGTATCAAATATAGAAATGACTGACAACTCACAACCATAGGTATTCAAAATAAACGTACTTATCTACTTGCTTGTTACTTTTCTTCTTAATCGTCATTCCCCCAGTGCGTTCAAGTTCCAAGGCCTTTAGCTTATTTTTGTAGGCGGGTGACTTCTTTACCATGTCAATAGCCTGAAATGACAAGAGAACTTAATATAGCAGTGGAAGAGTAGGAAGCAAAGAGGGTAAGCCAAGTTCCATAGCTTCTATACCAAGTATGTGCACGGCATATTCTTCTCTACATAGTTCAATAATAGTGAGGCAGTTACATTACAATCTACATTTGTTGAGCATAATGCCTACTAGTTGATAATACCATTATTAATGTATGAAAATGCTTCTCTGATAGAATAACTATTTCTGAACTCTGATATACAAGTGAATATGAAATAAGAAATAGTAACTGCCTAACAAATTCAAATCTATGGCTAAAAAGAATGTCCAAGACAATTTATACTTCATTTATGCTTTCATGTTGCATCCTAATATTAACATTACCCTTAAATATATCCAATGATAACCCTTTATGAGAGAGATAATGTCTCCAGGTTACCTGTGTATACCTTGTCCACTGGTTTAAATACTGGAATCCAGAGAGCACCAAAAGAAGTCCCACAAGGACAGCCCGAGGATCCTAGCAAAAGAAAATCATTAGTCAAAATATAGATAGATATGGATAAATGTAAAACAGAATGAAGACTAAAGTTTTCTAAGTCATGTTAATCTGGAATAAACTGAGTATATAAAAGATTAGAAAGAAAATGGAAAAATGTTCTTACTGTTTTATGGCCATAGTAAGCATGGTAGTATCGAGCTGTGTTATAGAATACCTAATAAACAAGGAGAAAAAGGTTAAGAATTCCTGATTATGTTCAAAACCTAACTATTAAGAGAAATGGTTGCTCTTGATTTAAAAGAGAGAGAGAGAGAGAGAGAGAGAGAGAGAGAGAGCAGTGGACATCAATGCAGAGAAAAAAAATTGAACGCTTGTTTCTATATTTTGCACTGGTCAATGCACAATGTAAGTAAGTGAGAGAGAGATCATAGGTGGACGGCAATGACTGCCCAAATTTTCTTAGATCAGTATAATCACTTGTAACAAATGAAAAATGCATCGAAGATGTGAAATTCTTATCAGGATTTTTCCGTTATTCATCCAGTAAAGCCTGGCCTTTTGCACAAACCAACCTTTCATAACTTATCATTTATGACAGGTAACGTGTGCCAAGGTTAATAGTAGGATAAATACACTTTCATCACACACTTAAATCATATATTCTTCATTAAATCCTAATCATGGCACTGAATTGATCAAACAAAACTCGGAATGACAATATCTTGCTTCATTACGGCAGTGTCAACTTTAGACTTGAGAAAAAGCATTCCTCTTTTCCCTTGCAATCTTTCAACCACGGGAGAAAAATAACGAAGATGATGCAAATTTATGCAGGATCATTCATCATCAATGACAGATGACTCATTTAAAAGTGAGTTACAGGAATAGTGTTTCAGGCTCTAGCTAATTGATTTTCCTATTTTCAAAGAGAATACCCCAAATATGATAATGCATAGCATTGATAAATAGGTTTACTGATTTCTCAACTAAAAAAAGGAAGAAAAAAAAAAAACTGTAAAGTATCTCAAACTCTCAGCATGCATACAGACGGTATACATCAAAGTGTAGGCATGATCATCAACTACACTAACCTCCTCCGGGTGTGCAATTGCGTAATCGTACTGCTCCCTTGTAGCTTCATCTTTCAAAATCTACGATTATCACAAAAGTCATTTACAATACCATAATAAAATTATATCATTTGGACTGTTAAGTGAATGATCTTATAGTTTAACAACATGATATAACCAAAAAAAGTATTTCCCCAAAAACACTTGAATCTCGAAGTAATCAATATTCGAATTAGAAATTTTACATCATTTTTTCTATACTTCAATGATTTTATCATCTAGTTTGCCACAATGGAAATCTTACATTTTATCTTAAATCAACTTTATCAGATAAAGTAATAAGCAAGTCGTGGTCAATGACCCAACAATCGCTTTGATTGCATAAAAGATAAGTACTTTCAGCATAAGTCTACCTTGAAAAAATTCAATAGAATCAACGACTGGATTAAAAAAGTAAACAATTACCTCATACGCATTTGCAATTTTCACAAACAACTTCTTTGACTCCGGATCGGGATTTTTATCCGGATGACTACACAAAATAAATAAATAAACGACATTCAACAACCAAAATAAAGAAATAAGCTATAATTAAAAATGTGCAGAACTTACTATTTAAGAGAAAGCTTGTAATAAGCTTTCTTGATCACAGAGGCATTGGTATTTTGAGAGACGCTTCAAAATCAAAATTAAGAAATAAGAAATTTGAAATACTGTAGCAATGAAATGAATCACTAGGAGGGGAAGGAGAAATTGTGGAAGGTACCCTAAGAGATCGTAACAGTCATCCTCATCGCAGTAGATAGAGACGGACGGCTGGATGAGGAGGGAAACCACGAAAATTGCTGTGAGTGCGCACCAAGTGATTGCTGCTCCTGTTGGCGCCATCGTCGGTGATTCGAGGCTCCGCGAATCGGGATTCGCTTTTTGTTCGGCGAAACATAGAAGTGGAGACTATTGCTTGGCAAATTACTCTTCTGACCTTAACTCTTTAAGGCGTTAAAATTCCTGGTAGTCTTCAAGATAAAATCAAACAATATATATATTCATGTTTTAAGTTAATTACACTATTTTCAGTTTTTTCTTTTTTATATCTCCATCTAGATTTAAAGGGTGTGAAATATCTTTATCGACCTTTATTAATATAACTATTTTCGATAATTGTTACATTGGTTATCACAAGTTATAATTCATTGTCCTGTAATCGTCACTTTCATTGATCAAGCGACGTTGATGATAGATTTCGACAAAATAAGAGTGATGTTCTGCACATGACCATGATTGTCTCTTAAAGAAGAATACGTCTTCCTATAACACGGGTTTACACCTAAAAGATATGAAAAAAAAATTGATTTTTGAAGTTATAATTTTTTTTTTCTTTTTGTAACATATCCCAAAATGAAAGATTTCTCGCCAAATTAGCTAATAACTTAAATTATTATAATGCCTTGAAACTTTATCTAGGGACTCACTTGTGTCAGAGAATATACACGATCGATTTACAACATCCATAAAGTCTAGGAGCGTATTCGCACAAAACTCAAAATTTGATACTGAATCGATTATTAAAGAAGATTAGGGATCTATTTGCAACACTCACTGAGTTTATGGACCAATTTGCGGACATCCAAAATCTCAGTAACCAATGTATGCATTTCAAAACCATTAGGGGAAGATTTGCAGTTCACGTTAAATATAGGGCATAAATGTAAAGCTGTGGAAAGCCAGGGGCTGCTTCAGCTTGAATAATAATGTTACTTCCAGTCCATTGGCAGGGTGGGAATTTGAGGAGCTTCCGTGTCAGGAGAAAAGTCAATTAGGAGTATTCGAGAAAAAACAAAAACCAACTCAAAGTCAAAATTCTACTTGATGAAAGTTCTACTTGGTGACTCAGTTGAACATGAAATGGGCTACATGCACTTAACCTGTCATGAACAGTGCTTAGAAAATTAG
The DNA here is from genome assembly GCA_903798255.1 of Fraxinus quadrangulata. Taxonomy (NCBI): domain Eukaryota; kingdom Viridiplantae; phylum Streptophyta; class Magnoliopsida; order Lamiales; family Oleaceae; genus Fraxinus; species Fraxinus quadrangulata. The sequence goes on along the minus strand of CAIGRB010016164.1, from coordinate 6,020 downwards.
CTACTGCCAAATTAGCTCAGGGTAGAAATTCAAATTAAAATTTTAATCTAAATCAAAGTCTACAACTAATTTTAACCACATATTTTATGGTATTTACAATTTTTCAATCATATATTCTCTCAATATTTGTCAAAATCTACTAAAAAATTGATTTTAATCCCCATCAAACTGAGTATTAACATGGGATAAAGGAGTGCAGTGACCGGCTCCCGCCTAGTCTCTATCCTACATTATCTCGTCTCGATAGTTAATTAGTTAACTAGGAAAAAATTAAATGGAACAATAAATTATGATATTTTAATTCCAAACCCCACTTCTCGAAAATCATCGACGAGGCAAGGATACGTAGTTTCATCCCACCCAGTTGCACCCCTAGTACAAGATACCAGGTAAACTACTAAAAACAGGTGTGGATACATAGATTCTTGACTAAATTGAATAGAAGGTGATGTCACAATTTACAAACAACGTTGTCCCAAATAGCGTAAGGTATGACGAAACAGTTGAAGTAAACCAAGATCCAAGTATCAAATTTCATTTTGAATAATATTATTTAAGATGAATATCATCAATCTTTCATTTTCTAACCATCTTTGCCCATGCGTCAAGAATCCAAGTTCCAATTGACGGCCTGCCAAAGATTCCATAGCTCAACCTTACGCTCACACAATGGGTAATTAGTGGAAATGGTCCCTAACGTTTATATTCATTGGGCTATTAGACATAAATTCATAAGATCTACGAAAAATTATTGCAACGGTCAAAAGTCAAAAAATATTTTGTGTATCCCCACATCCTCGGGTAGCATTTGGTTGTGGCAAAGTGTTGCAGGTTCTCTTGTTACCTGTTTGTTCGCACTTCTTACACTTCATCTTTAACCCCACCCTACTTGCATTTCATGTTGATGCCCTAGCATTGCTTGAAGATGCCTTAGCATTACTTGATGAGCCCATACTTTCACATTCATTTCCTTTCGTCTAGCCTTCTTTGGTCGCCTGGACTTTTAGTGTAGAAAGGTGGATTCAATGGGTTAGGACCTGAATTAGGTAATGTGCTATTAGAAGATTCACATAGATTGTTTAATAGAATGTCACGTCTAGTCCCTTCTTGGAAGTGTGATTTAGACCATTGGAAAGTTGGTTTTAACTCAAGCCCCCCGCCCCACCCCCCCAATATGCCGTTGGATCCAAATCCAGCATCCTTTGCATGTGTTCCAACCATGGTAGTTGAATGGGTTCAAAGGGCTACTTCTTTTTTGGAAGATTTAGGAAAAGTGAGGTTTGATGTGATTTATTCAATTTGGGGATTTCCTTGGCCATGGTTAATTCTATGCAAAAATATGAGAAGTTGACTAATTTACCCCTTTTCAAATATGATTGGCAAATTCCATTCAATTTTCTGACGGCTGATTTAACGGAAGTGGATGGAAGGATCAATTCCTCAACAAATGTTTGAAACAAGGATGCAAATATCAAATTTAAAATGATAGGGACTATTTTAGCAACGAATGTAAACGTTAGGGACCATTTCTACTAATCAACCCCACATAATCCTAATTTTTAATTCGATTCAATCCCCTTGCACATTCAATTCCCTTGCACAGGAATGCGACTTCCAGACTTTTCCTCCACTAATACGCCATTATTATTGTTTTGACTTTTTCATGACGTTTAAGACTCTAGCTTCTTTTGCAGCTCAGCCAATTCAAATTAAGCCTTTATTTGACATTTAATTTTTTTTCATTCTCATTCTTATTTTTTTTCTTTCTTCATTTCAACTATATATTCTATCAATAAAATAATATTATACATAAATCCAAAAATTATTCTTACTTTTTAACCACACGTTCTTCCAACAATAACTATTCTAAATCAAATTCTTCTCAAAAAATTGGTGTCAAACAAGGGCTAAAACTTTCTACTTAATTCTAAGTAAAATAAAATTATTTATTTTTAATTACACATTTATATAATAAAATATTTTGCATGTAAATTCAATTTTTTAATGCTTTTTAATCACACATTTTTCAAAAAATCACAATTCAAAATATTAATTTTTGAAAATAATGACAAGGGGCTAAATAATCCTAAAATTCCACCATTCACATTTGAGATTCCATCTCCAATCGCAACACTAATCAAATTCTTTTGACAATTTAAGACTATTTATATGTTTAGTCAACATGAGGATTTTATTTTCACATTGTCAATAAAATTACCATTATCACGTTATGATTACTTAAACGTATTGATCATCTTTTAACTACAAGAATCACTTGCATAGAGGTTTATATTATCGCAATAACAATTAACCCGTGTTATCATTGACACTCTTCCACGTAGTGATGGTAATGAGATTGAATTTATCAAGGATTTCTAACCATGTGTCCCACTTAAGACTAAGGGGGGTGGTTCGAGGTTAGGGCTAGACATCCATTTGCCCCATTTAATATATATATGTGTGTGTGTGTTTTTTTTTTTAATAACTTTATCTTCGAAATTTAATTTTTCTTTTTTTAAAAAATATGGGACAGAAAACCAACACCGTCTGCCTTGAACTTGAGTCGGGTCGAGATTTCTTGCCTCAAACCATTCCACCAACTAGACTTGACAAGAAAATTTTCACTTTGTTTGAATCTAGCCGCATAGATCTCAAGTCGATCTAATTTTTTTGACATTCGTAATGCCCCCGTTCGAAGGTTAGTATCATGAAATCTCTTGAAAAATTCTATTAACAAAGATTAGCACTTTCTTCAGACGTTGACATAACTTTGTTACTTCCAAATATATTATTCAAATTAATGACTTTTAAACGAATTAGTTATATTATTATATGGTTTGAATATTATGTTAATTTATCCATGAATTAGTACATTTATGACATGTATCCCACATTAACATAAATAAAGTGACAAAATTTATTAATGGTATAGTACTTCCATGTTGAAAAGTCAAGTAAAATTAGACAATAAATATTTATTTTTTTAGCCGGTCAAGCCAATTCAAAATTGTCTACTCCAGTCAAGGCTATCCAGTATAAAAAATTTATTATCAGAAAAATTTGTGTTGATGTAATTTTACTCAAATCAAATAACTTCAAGACTGTCCAGTATAATTATGAATTTTCGATTTTTCCACTGAAGGCGATAAACTAAATGTTTTTGAGTCATTTTCTCAAAATTAATTTTCCACTACACATTTTTCAATAAAATAATATTGCACGTAAATCGAGATTTTTTTTCTAAATTTTTGACCGCACATTATCCATAAATTACTATTCAAAAATGCATTTTTTTCCTCTCAAAATAGGGCACAAACAAGAGTATATAAAAATCACAAATTTAGGTGAATGACCATATTGCGTTATAATTATTTTCACATTTGCTGCTCACATTTTCTTAAATAGTTTGTAACGATCACGGATTTAGGCATTTTCAAATACTAAGTTCAAATTCAAATTGTTCTCTAAAGAAAAATTTAAGCGATCTCGTTACTCTATCCAACATTGGTTGGATATCGAACAAGAATATTTGCTCAATAACTTGATCAGCGTACCAATATATTGATCGTCAAGTTCACGACATACCGAGATATTGATGGTTATTGAATAATCTAACCTATAAAAGAACCTTAAGTTCACGAATAGCAACCATTATCACATAAATAATTTAGGTAATCTATAAGATTAATTCTTTAGCATTGTACGTCATAAAAATTAGTCAACAATTAATTGTTCAAGTCTAATACATGTGCATTAGAGTCTTTACTCCCTAAATGGACAAAACAAAATCGCAATTGATAGAATAACTAACCTTTCAACCCAAGTAGAGTGCCAAAAATTATAAGCCAGTATAGAATAAATCATTTTCAATATATCTTCCCTACGAAAGCATATAACTCTTATTATCACTATGCAATCAATGACTCTTCATAATTTATTCTAATATACAATGGATAACTAATTCAAAATAAATAAATAAATATTTATCTATTAACAACAATCATAATGTTGTAAATTACATATAGATATGTCATAACCCTATTGAGCACCAATCCCAAATTTGTGTATTGTCTTTCTTCTTCTTCTTGTTATAAGCAATTAAATTCAACTACACACAGAATTTCTTTGTATTTTACTATGTATGTATTGAAGGTGCGTATGTCGGCCGACTGGAAAAGTGGCCCATTGAAACTATCTATATACCTTTGTGGAGATAAACTCATATGCTTCGGATATTTAATTTTGGGACCCATAAATCTAGATAACGTTAATTATTTCAGTCCCCCAACCACAGGACTGATTTTCATTTGTGAGTCACAGTTTAGAAAATGATAGTTAGTCTTGGCCATTTTTTTTCTTCTTTTTATTAGCTTATTATTTCTAAGTCGTGAGAGGTCCAAATCAACTTATATTTCATATCATTGATAGCCCCACAACCCATGATTAGATTGCTTCTTTATATCTCTTCCTTTTTTTTTTTTACTTCCCACAATATATTTTCCTTTCATGTGCTTATTATTATTATATTTTTTTGGGAGGATTTAAATTGATGAAAGAAAGGAAATATTAACAGGTAGGTGTGGCTAATCAGCATTCTTTTCAAAATTCATTTCATGTATGATCTAAAATTATGTTGATCACAAGCATGGTTAACAACGAAAGATTCTAAGTAATAATTTACAACATGTAGTCGAGAGTATCTATATTGATATGTCATTTTTTGATTAACCTCGAACAACAATGCCTGAGATTGTTTCCAGTCATCTTGAAAGTTTTCTCCGGGTGTCCTCGTCGGGCTTAATTGTTGTCACCTCGGATTTTTACCTTTGTCTCCTTGCTCTAGTAGGATTCTACTTTCGTTTTTAAATTTATCCAACTCTGATAAGATTGGATTTTAACTAGCTTACAACTCCTGCTCATATTGAAATCCTCAAGTCTTTTACATCTTTTAAATAGATAAGGTTTTTAGTATCCTAATCCTATCAAGAGAGTGCTACTTACCTCTCTATATATATGTTCTAATTCATTAATCAGGTATGTTTTTACATTCAATTTATAGTTTTAAGTTTATATTTCCTTTTTCCGCTAATTTAAGTATCGGAGGGGCGACGAGAGCACACATCGAAGCCCTTGTTTCAAGTGTTGGAGATTTTGTTCGCGATTGTCCTCAATTCTCAAGCTCGAAAATCAATAGGTACGATTTTTGGTAGCATCATTGGTGCCATCTATGGAAAACGATACGTTAATCATGTCATCATAAATTATAATTTTTCCGGGTAGTTTGTTCTACCAAAACATAAAAAAGTTAGCAGCAAAAAAAAAAAGGTAAAAATATACAAGAAGTTTTGTTTATCCATATATTTACCAAGTTATATATATCCCAATATGGACCACTCATTCCACTCCTAAAAATCAGCCCAGGCATCTTGCTGCACTCTGGCAGTGTGCCTTTGACTATTTTATTTTGTGATTTGTTTATTTATTAATTGGATAATATATCTTCAATAATTTTCTTAATTAAGTGAGAATGAAAATTTGTTTGTGATATTTTTTAGACTGGTATCTTTGAGTTCATGATGACATGAAATTGTATTGGAGATGAAAGATGTGCATAGAATTGTAAAAGTGAATGATAATTGAGCTTGATTTGATTGCTGTAAATAAATTATCATCATGTTATTGCCCCTATATATTGGAAATGGACAGTGCTCCACATCATGAATTTAGCATAATGCACATATTGGATTTCTCTTGTTCAAATGTTCAATTGATTATCCCAATTGTTCAAGACCGACGGACTCGTTAATCCTTGCATGTTGGGGGCTAGTTCACGATGTTCTTATTATTGAAGGCTCGAAGGCGAGCCTTAGCTCGTGGCTTCTTATTATTGAAGTAGTGGTGGCAATGGGTCGAGCCGAGCCCGCACAAGCTCGGCTCGCAGGCTCGTTTTTTAATTTTTTTTTTACAAAATTTAAAATTCAAAAAATATATATACATACACATTTTCTAATATTTTTTGA
>CAIGRB010016155.1:22191-44837 GCA_903798255.1 Fraxinus quadrangulata | reverse complement strand
AAATCATTCTACTATAATCTAGATATTGGACAATGGCGACGTCCATTTTGCCAAACTCTTCTCATTCAATTCATGCATCCCACAACATTAAATCCCCAAATTGGCATCAACCGAACCATCAACAAACCCAAACGACAATGAGTATGAATCTAATTGAACCAATTATCCCCCCAATTGTTTCAATTTCTGATCCAAAACTCTCCACGAGCGCGATGCACGGAGAGCTGTTTAACCAAAATTGATAGGTCATAAGTGCTCAATTCTTCAAATTCGCGTGGGGGATGACGGTGGGGGAGTGAATCGAGGTTGGTGGTGGTGGGGTCCGATGGACGTGGTGGTCGAAAGGTGGTGCTATATAGATCTATATATGGCAGCTTGGTAAGTTGTGAAAGTAGGGTGGTGGAGAATTTATGATTTCTTTGTAATTTTTTAAAAACTTAAGGATTATAGTTGCAGTTGGATAATCATCTTTTTATTTTTATTTTATTTGAATAGAAGGGTAAAATTGTCTTTTATTTGAAAAATGGATAAAAAGACCTTTTGCCCAATAAAATGTAGAATGTAGGGGTGCAAATATCAAAAAAAATGAAAAGTATGAACATATTACACAATAAGGTTGAAAAGTATGGATGTTACTTGCTTTTTACCCTTTAAAAAAATTATTATCTAAAAATGAGCTCAAACAGAGCCTACATCACATCCACATTTTCACTGCTCAAACACATAAAGTTCATATCTTGTCCACACCGTTAGATTGGCATCAAATCTGATCCTAAATTGAAGATCATTGGAGCATTCTTGTCACGTGATCTTGCGCACGTCATTTCATACATCAACCTGCAACAGGTTCACATTTAGCCATTTCAAAAAAATAAGTTTTTAAATATTGATTTTTTAAAAAATATGTGGTTAAAAAATATTTTTTTTTAATTTATATGTAAAATATTTTATTTCGAAAATGTGTGATTAAAAATAAGTTTAAAAAAATTATTTTAATAATTGTCAATTTTTTTTTTTCCCCCAAGCAATAGGCAGAGGCGGAGGCGGAGCGGACCGCATCACCGGCACTTTTCCAGAGACCACATGGCAGCATAATCATCATCATCTGGGTAATAGCGCCCCCATGACCATAACGTACAAAACCTGCAATGTGCAGCTCAGTACAAAGCTCGAAAACGTCCATTAGGGTCCGTCCATTAATGGGTCCGTCTATTCATGTAAAATTTTCGGATCCGGGTCCCAAATTAATTTCTCCGATGACGGACCACTGAGTGGTGATTTCAGTGTCGGGTAAATTACCTTCATGGTCACTCAACTTTCACCAAAATTTCGACTGGGTGCGACACTCTTTTCTTTTTCCTATTAATTTATTGCTCTTTTTAGATGAAGATTTGATTCTTATGAGCGATGGTCGGTTACTGCTTGGAATTTTCTTTATTTTTTGCCCTTTTAGGACTAAACAATTCTAGTTATATTTCACGCCTATAAAGTTACTCTGTTTGGTATTAATTGGTTCCATTCTAAAAGTTAGCATTTTCCTGAAAAATCAAGAAACAATTTAAAGCAAAAAAGGAATGTGAAATATCTAAACATTACCCCCACCATAGATTTTTTTTTTATTTTTTTGGATTTTTAAAATGCTTTGTTAAAGATGAACAAATATGAAAATAAAATATTATGTATGTGTCTTCGATTAATCACCGGAGTTTAAAATATTGAGTTTTGGCCACTAAATGTATCCAAATACTCATTGGCATAATATTCATTTCAAACCGTTAACAGAATTAACGACGTGACTATTAGAATGCACATATGGCAGCTCCATCACATTGTTAACATATTGTCACGTCTTCGATTGCTCATTAAATTTTGCAAAGCGTTTTCGATTGATCATTGAACTTTGAAAAACGTATTCGATTGCTTACTGAAATTTGAGGTATTTGAATTTTGGCAACTAAATTTATAAAAATAATGTCGATATGTTTTTCGTTAAAAAATGAGTACCGCAAGCGCACGAGGACACTTAAAAGTAATAAAGTGAATAAACGAGTCTGAATGGTCTATCCCACGAGAAATGATTACTCAATTCTACAATATTTAAATTTAATTTAACACGTTGTTGTAGAATTTTAAAGTGTTTTCATCATTTGAAATTTAGTCAAATGCATTCTGTGTTTCGTTGTTAAAATTGAATTAAAATAAAATTTGAATTTTGCAACGAAACACACAATAAATTTGATTGTTTTCAAATAATGAATACAATTTAAAATTCTAAAAAAATATGTTCAAATTTAATTTAATTATTGTGTAAGTGGGTAATCAATTCTCGTGGGATAGACAACTCATTCTCATTTGTCCACTTTATTACTTTTGTTCGATCCGTGCTTGCGGTACACATTCTTTAACGAACAACATGTTGATGCCATTTTTATAAGTTTTGTGGTCAAAATTCGATCACATCAATTTTCAGTGAGCAATTAGAGGCTTTTTCAAATTTTAGTGAGCAATTAAGTCGTTTTTTCAAAGTTTAATGAGTAATCGAGGATTTGATAATTTGTTAACGGATTGATGGAGCTCCACATGTGTATTTCGTTAGTTACGTCATTAATTTTGTTAACGATTTGAAACGAATGTTATGTCGATGAGTAAAATCCAACGTTTGAAATCGAACATACATGCGTAAGTTCAATGACGATGGAGACACTTAATCGAGAATGCATGGTTTAAAAAAAAAAAAAAATTAAATTAAATTTACTAATATTATTTCATTCCTGAATGGTAGATGAAAGGAAACAAAATTAAAATGGTCCCTTAACGCAATTCGCATTAAAAGTAGTATAAACACAGGATCAGAAGCTCACGGGAATTTAATCCGAGTCACATTGAATTTCTTCTCAATATTGTTCTGAATCTCTGCTCTTCCTTCCTCAAAATCCACTCAGATCTTTCAAATACTTACTTCGTGATTTAAATATGTGTGTATATAATTATGTATTACAAGAAATCAAGACACTGGAAATTGTTCTGAATCTTTACACTTGTTAATCTCTCTAAAGAAGACCACGTTTATGCATAGTAAGCATATGCACGATAATCACACTACACAGGAACTTATATATATTTTAATTTGATTTTTAGCTTCTCATTTTGTTAAATCAACTTGATTTTTGCTGTTAATTTGAGCGTATCAATAAGATTTCTAGTATACTTTATGTACTTGTGCATATTAAAGGATGGATGTAACAGCAGAATCTAACTCATGGGGAGAGGAGCTGGCGAGCTTAGTAGACCCGGGGATCCGATTCACCGACAAAGCAATTGGAGTTTCGGCGAACGAATTTATGACAAAGGAATCAGTCTTCAAGTCGCTGGGAAGTGAATCGGCGGTGGCGGCGGAACCGGAGAGTTTGAAGGATCAACTTAAGGGATTCGCCACGGCGTGGGGAGAAATGGTAGTGGAATTAGGCAGAGGATGTAAAGATGTGGTACAACAGACATTACTGACTGAGGACTCTTACATTGTGAAGAAAACCAGAGGTCCGTTGGCAGAGATTTCGGAGAAACTGAGTTTTCTAAATGAGTTCTTGCCGGAGGATCGCAATCCGGTGCATGCTTGGCCGGTTGTTCTCTTTGTTTTTATCCTTTCCATTGCAGGTAATTTGGTATGTCTCGAAGATTTTAGTATGTTTTTGCTGTAAAATGACTTGTTTATAATAACTGCACGTTTCTTATATGGCATTACTAATAATTGTTGGATTACCAAGTCTCAATTTTTTTTTGGTTTTTTTGTTTTATCTATTGGGTTGCACTTTATACTATAGACGGTGAATACTACTTAGAGGTGTTTCGAAGACGGTGTGGAATTGAATCCGAGCAGTAGGATAAAGCTCCTTGAGTGGATTTTAGTGAAGTTCTTGCTATAGTGAAATGTGAAGGGTGGTGACTGTTTTAGTCTAGCACGAGTAGATTAAATGAGTGGCATAACTTATTGCCGTGGCTCGAACTACAATTGTGATCTACATCATTAATTTCCACCATTTGGTGGCGGCCAATTTTCTCAGTATTTTTGGAAATGTTTTCTTGAAAGTAATGTTTTACAACACAAGACTACACTTTGAAATACATTAATCACTGACCTGTTATTACACATATGATGGCTGGTCAGTGAGGTAATCAAACTGATCCTATGTTTCCTTTCTGTTTATATTGTTCTAGTGTCTGTGTTGCCAAACATTTGGTCAATGTGAGCGGATTTGTGTTCGATACAACTTTAAATTTTACTTGGAAATTGTAGCAAGATTTATGTCCTCAGAATGATTATATGCAAGATTTATGTCCTCAGAATGATTATATGGAGTGCAGACTTTTAGATTGGCCTTACATTAATCCACCTATTTATTTACTCAACTATTATTTCTTAGACGCCACTTAACCTTTTTGATAATTTGAAATTTTGCACTTCCAAAAGGAAGAACTTCCATACTAGATTTCCTGTTTTGTCTTATTCTTTTTTCGTTAATCACGTAAAGAAATTGTTTTCTATAAATATGTGCAGTTCTGAATGTAAATAGTAAACATGACAGTCCAAATCCAATGGTGAAAAAGGTTAAAGTACATCCTCCTAGTGCTGCCCGTATACTTCTTCCAGATGGTAGATACGTGGCATATCGTGAGCTGGGTGTTCCTGCTGACAAAGCAAGATTTTCACTAGTTGCTCCACATAGTTCCCTGTCTTCTCGCCTTGCAGGTACTACTAGCTACTGAATATTGTTGATGTTGTTAAAATCTGATAAAGAAGTTCCAATTCTGACGCTATGAGGTATTAATATTTTTTATAATTCTCATGTGAAAGGTATACCAGGTGTCAAAGCTTTATTACTGGAAGAGTATGGTGTTCGAATGATTACCTATGATCTACCTGGTTTTGGAGAGAGCGATCCCCATCCTAGCAGAAACCTTAACTCTTCAGCTCTGGATATGTCATACTTAACAGATGCTGTAGGAATAAATGGTAAATTCTGGGTTGTTGGACATTCAGGTGGTTCATTGCATGCTTGGGCTGCTCTAAAGTACATTCCAGATCGAGTTGCAGGTATGCTGTACTTAGCACAGAGAGAGTATGAAATTTTGGGAGGGAAATATTTTATATAATTGTAATGCAATTTCCTAAATATACTTTTCAAGGACAGCAATAAAACGTGTTTAGAACAAAAGACAAATTGTAAACCCCACTGTTCCAATCCCCTCCCAATTGGGTGCGTGGCAGGGTATTCCATGGTGCAAAACCAGAATACATTGTGATGAAACTGTGCTCATCGGTAGTGAAATGCACTTGTAAGCATCATCCTTCCTGCTACTCATCAAGGAAGATTCTATTAAAATACCAGTAGGACATCATATGCATCTTGGAAATTTTATGAAGTGTTAATGTATGTTCTTACAGGTGCGGCCATGTTTGCTCCACTGGTTAATCCATACGACTCAAGCATGACTAAGGACGAGATGTCCAGAACTTGGGAAAAATGGACGCGTAAAAGAAAATTGATGTACTATTTGGCTCGAAGATTTCCCAAATTGCTTGGATACTTTTATCATCGAACTTTTCTGTCTGGGAAGCATGGCCAAATAGATAAATGGTTGTATGTATCACTGGAAAAGAAGGTAATTTCCATCTCTTCCTAGTATTTTTGCACTGGTTAAAGCAATGAGATGAAGCTGCACAGGTAGTTCTTTATTTTGAATCAACACCCCAGGAAAAATGATAATTAATTTGGGTATCTGCTAAATACTGTCTTCCAATTTAAAGCGGTAAGTTTTCTGCTTTTACTCCTTTTATAATGGTAATTATTTTTGGTATTTGTAAGCGCTGTCTTCCAGTTCAAAGCAAACCATTTTCTGCTTTGCCCGTTTCATATGTACTACATGATTGAGCTTGGCAACTTGTTGACAGAAACTTTGATTCTGTCTCTGCTGTTGGGTCTTGTTTTTTCAACTAAAGACAGCAAGTTCAGATTAGAGAGAAATTGCATAGAGATTGGTTTCAAACCAAAAAAAGGGGAGTTAAGTGTTATTTTCATGTGCTGAAACTTAGGAGTTTTGGAATTTATTTGCCACAATAGGCAAGAAATTGTTTTCTTGATACTGATATTAGCATAATAATAGTTTTATATGCTTGTAACTATGATAATTAGTGGATGTTAAAATACAACTCTATTTTAGCCTGTTTACTAGTTGACTGTAACTCAGTAAGCTGTGTTATAATTTTTGTTATCTAAGATATGTTCCACCTTTGTTTATCCAGGACAAAGATCTGGTTGAGACATCATCCTTTGAAGAATTGTGGCACAGGGACGTTGAAGAGTCAATTCGTCAGGGAAGCACAAAACCATTTGTAGAGGAAGCTATACTGCAAGTATCAAATTGGGGTTTTAGCTTCACGGATCTTCAAGTGCAGAATAAGTGTTCTAGCAAGGGCTTTTTCCCTTGGCTGAAGTTCGTGTATGGTGACACAGATTGTGAATTGACTGGATTTCTTGGCCCAATTCACATATGGCAGGTTTGCAGGCATTTCCTGTTTCTTTCTAACCTTGCTTAGATACTTCTAGAAAATGAAACTGGGACAACTCCATGCTAACTATATTAGCCTTAAAACAATACAACATTCTAGCTCAGAGTCCTTTTCCTGATATTGCCACTGTTGAAACAGGGGATGGACGATATGGTAACTCCCCCATCAATGTCTGACTACTTGGCCCGTATTCTACCCAGTGCTGTTGTACATAAACTTCCAGAAGAGGGTCACTTCTCTTATTTCTTTCTCTGTGATGAATGCCACAGACAGATACTCTCTACCCTGTTTGGAGAGCCACAGGGGCCTCTTGAAGCTTTAGAGGAAGCTTCTGAAAATTATAGTGAAGAAGAGGGATCAGACCTTAACTGATTATGGAATGGGAAGTTGTTTGGCTCCTGAAATTACTTGTACATACTATTGGTTGCTCCTTCCTCCTGGAGCCTAAAGGCAAATAACAGTTACTTGTTTTGTTTGCAAGACTACACTAACTTCCAAACTCCAATTTTTGGGAGAAAAAGGTAACAAAATCAATGGCGTCGTGCTTTTCTTTAGGCAATGAAGCGACCATTGTCATTTGGACCCATTGCTGTTCTTTTAAATTTTACCTTTTCGCTTTATAGTACAATTCCATGACTTCATGCAGCCTTGTTGAGAGTTGATCATTTTTATGCAAGTATTCTTTTTTGTTCGCGGCTTTGATCAGAAGCTCATTGCATTGTTTTATGCAAGCATTTCTTGATTTCTTGTTTTAGGTTTGTCTTAGTTGAATTTTTGGATTTTTGAACCCATAGTTCCAGGAAAAAAAAAATTTCTCCCAGAGAAATGGATCGAGTTTTCTTAGTATTAACGCGAATATATTAAATCATAAAATTCTAAAATCAATCTTAAACAAATTAAACATCAATTTTGTTTATTCCTGGCATCATCAAATGATAATAGTACTCGATAAGAATCTACAACACTTTATACATTATGAAGTAACAAAAAGTCTGGGAGAACCTAACTTTCTTATTCAATATGGGACACTATATAGCTGTTCAATCAGTTTTCAAGATTCGCAGCACCAATCGGAACCCGATCAACTCTCGTGACAGCTCCTTCTCTGGACATATTGATGTTAATGACTTCACAGTTCGAGTGTTCATTGCCATTGTTGTCAATTTCTATCATTTTCTTCACTGGTATTTCTTCTTCTTCAACCTGTGGGGACTTGTAATCTTTCTTCTTACCCCAAATAACAAGATAAAGGCTAATAATTATTACAATGGCGCCAACAACCCTGTACAGAAATAATAGCAGCTTCATGTTGTAGTACTCAATTGGACAATGCGATAGAGAAGATTTTTGCTTCATTTTTTTAATTTTTATCTTCTTTAATACTGTCGGGAATACCCTACCAAGCAAGTCATAAGCATATAAATAAGGTTCAGGAAGAGCTTAACCCTCACCTTTCTAAGTACATTTGCTAGGCCAAAATAAAAGAGCTGAGGAGTCCAATAACATTTACCAAACCTAAGTTCTTTATGTATCAATATATGTTTGTCTGTACGTTTTGTCACCTGCAAAATCGTGAAGGAAGCCCAGCAGAAACATCCAATTGTGATCATTAGGGAACCTTTGATTGAATTCTGAAGATTTATTTCAACTCTTCTGTGTCCATGGTTGCTGCTGCTTTCTGTTGTCCATGGCAGCTCTATGACTGGACCTCTTAATATGGTCATGAGCATGGCTCCTGCCACAGTGGCAACAGTGCCAACTACCTTGGCTTGGCTGTGGATGCTGTTTCTCTTAAATTTCTCGAGCCTATAACAAAAATATTCAACAATAGTATAGATGTTATGTTATGCTGGACTTGACAGGACAAGATCTAGGAAGAAAAACCAAGTTAAAATCTTCTTGTTATTTGTAATCCCTCGTGCAGTTCAGTACTATGTACTAAACAAACTAGAAGTTTCACAGTATGCACCTTAGTAAGCAGGCCATGAGGAATGTAACAGCAGGAAGAATGTTTTGCGCATAGATGCTGCAAGTGTTGCCGTTGTGTATTTCAACCCCAGACAGTACAAGTTTTGGTCAATAACTGGCTTGTTATCGTAGAACCCTCAAATCTTATTACATAGGAGGATAGATGCATTCAGTTGGTTGTTTTAAAGACTTGCTCCAGTAGGCTGAGAAGTATTATCTTCCCAAGTATTGAGAAAGTCATCTTTGGGCCTTTTCTTCCTGTGGAACAAATTATTAGCTGCTTCCTTCACCTTATATATATGTGTGTAGAGAGAGAGAGAGAGAGCTTGTCCAGAATGAGAGCAAAAGGGGAAATAACAATGGCAGCTATGGCGTGGCAGTAGACTACGAATACAAAGAAAGGTCTTGCCTTGTAAAATTGAGTGAATATGGTCTCTCTTGAAAGATTCATCATCATTTCTCCTGATTTTGATCACCACAACTCAATCTTTGAAGCGGCTTTGATGATGGAGAGCGAGATTAGTAAGCTAAACTGATGAATATGGAAGGTACAGTAATAACTCGAGTAAGTTCATAAGAAATATACCTACTAAGGTACTTGTCTTGAATTTATAGTAGTCCTCACTTTGAATCCACTGATGGGACAGCATGATATTAAATAAAACATCAGAATTTGATGCATTCTTTTGTGTTAGATTGGACATAAGAAAAAATCAGAATTGATGCACTCTGGTGTGTGCGTGTGTGTATGAATCAACTTAATGGGTTGCCTTGTGTGATTTAAGGGTTCCTTTTGTCGAAGATCAACTCCGGTCCAAGCTAAATGAGCCCAACTTTTATTAATAAAAGTTCACATGCAAGAGAGTCCAATATCGGTGAAGCTATTAGTTCTCTCACAATGATGAAATTTCGGTAGAATATGTTAGCTTCCTATTTGGTGAAAATTAAAATTAAGATTTTAATTCAAGTAAAAGTAAACGATTAATTTCGACCACATTTTATAAGAATCACTACTTTTTAACCACACATTTCATTAACTTCTATCGAAATCTACTAAAAATCTGATTTTAATCCCCACCAGGAACTAGAAGAGTGATGATGAAACCAAATGAACATGGTCCCTTAATAGTTAAGGATCTTTTATACATGTAGCCCCTATTTGGCCCCAAGTTCTAAAACTAATTTTTCCTCCAAATCATTTCCAATTTATATATTTTATGGGACTCACAATTTTTATCAACTTTTCAATTACATATTTCATCAATTTTTATTAAAATCTATTAAAAATCTATTTATTTATTTTTTATCTAAACCAAACACGACGTCGTGATGAATAGGATAGAATGACAAAAATATATTTACATATCCGATTTCAAATTTATTTTGGTGGTTACTAGAATAAACATATATTGCAGAAATTATGGATGAAATCTGCCCAAATCAGTTTCCACCAGGCTAAATTATGAATATATTTAAAACTGGAAATTGATCCATTTATCTTATTGAAGGCATTATGCTTTTGAATCAATACTTTTGACGAGTTGCCCACTTTATTATTTTTGTGCTTTCTGCATTGGCATTGAGCTAACCCCTTGAATTGATTGGACTACTTGGTGCATGCCACCAAGGACGAAAATATTAATTTTGTTATCGGTCTTAATTTGTTTTTTAAGTATTAGAGAAGATTTGATATGAGCATAATCTCTATACTAGAGTGATGGTGAGATCTAAAATCAATTTTTTTTTTCTATTCTATCCGTAATAGATTATCTCATCAAAAAGTTCAAGTCATCGAATCGAAATGTGCATAATCTTCATACACCGAGTGATGAATAGATTTGAAATCGAAATCCTTATCTACTCTAATACCGTGTTAAACCATCTCATCTAATAATTGAAGTCGTTGGAATGAAATGTGCATAATCTTCGTGGTGGTGAGATTTGAAATCAAAATCTTAAATGTTATAATCTGTGTTTATTTATTTAGATTTTACCTACAACAATTAAATTAAGGTGTTATTATTATTAATATACCTTCATCGGGGTTCATTAATAGAGACTGGACAAAATAAGCATAGTTGTTAACACCGCCAAAAAACAAAAATCTTAAAAATGTTATTACGTGTAATCGAAAACTAACATAGTTTGATGTAGTTGTTAAGGATCTAAGTTGCTTTAAATGTTTGTGTAAATCTAAAAATAAACCGATCATTGTTTCGCATAGCTGACTTTAAATATAAGAATAAAGCTTAGTTAGAAGTTATCATACCACATTGTCACTTCATTCTATTCAGATAAAGGGTTTTGCTTATGAACTTTTCGCAAGTACGAAAATTTGAAATTCCGAGTTGTTGGGACAAACTACTTTTCAACTAATTAACTATACAATTCTTAAATTACTTATCAGTTTTGTTATTCAAAGTTTGCCACAGTAGAGTATTGGAGCCCCAAAAACTCCTTTTCGAACATTAATAGCTAGTAGCTAGCTGTTCATCTCCATTTACAGCTCCTCCTTTAGATAAATTGATGTTAACACCCTCATGGATTATGTGTTCATTGCCATTATTGTCCATTTCTGTCATTTGCTTCACTGGTATTGCTTCTTCTTCGATCCGTTGGGATTTATAGTCTTTCTTCTTACCCCAAATAGCAAGATAAAGGCCTATAACTATTACAATGGCTCCAACAACCCTGTACAAAAATGACGCCAGTTTCAAGTCTATAAGTATGCAGACATGTACATAATTATTTCATGTCTTTGCTCCGACCTTCACAGCCTGTTGGCACGCAATAGTAGGAAATGCTGCATGGATTTTAGATTTTTTTTTCTTCTTTAAAATTGTTTAGTCTAACATACCAAACATATCATAAACGAAGAGATAAGGTTCACAGGAGTTGCTAATACTCACCTTCCTAAGAACATTTGCTCGGCCAAAATAAAAGAGCTCAGGACAGCAACAATAATCATGCCCAATGGGCTGAAAGCAGTTACAAAAACAGGGCCTCTCTCTTTCATTACCAATCCTTGGATGTAGTAAGCGATTCCTGAACAAAATATGCCCTGCAATATTTGGCTATGAGCTTTTTTTGGGTCAAAATTTGGAAGATATTTAATGAACTTGGAATACTTTTGAGTCCCTCGAAGGCTAATGGTCTAATCAAGGGTAATCTGCTTGCACTGAACAACATATTTGGTACGTTAAACTGGACATGATTAGATAATATTAAAAGAGATGTATGGTAAAATTTCCAAGTCGTTTTGTCAAGTATTGTCCAGTCCAATGTATCAAACATGTTGTTACAGATTAGTGGACTTGCCATTTGTTTAAACATGTAACAATCAGGATTGGTCGAGTTCAAAGTCTCATCATCAATGTCCAAAATAATTTGAAGTAAATCCTTTTAATATGTTCTTCTCACACTGTAGGCAGCTGCAAGAAATTTGGTGTCCCAGTTAATAGACCAGACTGCAGCTTTTCCCCTCTCCATTACTAGTGCCACTATTCCTCCCTGGGCTGTTCCCAACAGGCATATCCAAGCTGTGAGAGAAAGTTCAGTAGAATATGTTCTTAGCGTGATTGCCTATAAATACACAAGCAACAGTTAACACGTTGTAAATGGCATGTTTGATAGGTTGAACTAAATGGTGCTGGACGAGATTAGCATCTTCTAGTACTGTGTAATACTAAGTTTTTGTAGTCACCTGCAAATTCATGAAGCAAGCCCAGCTGAAACATCCGATTGTGATCATTAGGGAACCCTTGATTGAATGCTGAAGATTTATTTCAATTCTTTGGTGTTCATGGCTGCTGCTGCTTCCTTTTGTCCATGGCAGCTCTATGACTGGACCTCTTAATAGATTCATGAGCATGGCTCCTGCCACAGTTGCCAAAATTCCAGCTAACTTGGCTTGGCTGTGGATGCTCTTTACCTTAAATGTCTCGAGTCTATGACAATAGTATTTAACAATATAATTGGTTTGTATTGTGTAAGCAGAGATGCACATATGTTTAGTTATCATGTAATATTACTATGTACACACATGCTCGTTATTCAAGACTGGACACTATTGAACAAAAATAAGGAAGAAAAACACATTATTGATTGTGTTATACAATGCAGTTGAGTTCTGTATACCAAACATGTCAGAAGCATCACGATATCCACCTGAAGAAGCAGGCCATGACGAATGTAATGGCAGGAAGAACGTTGCACATAGCAGCAGCGAACGTTGCTGTTGTGTATTTCATCCCTAGGAAGTATAGGTTTTGGTCTATAACTGGCCTGTTATGGTAAAATGACCCTCGAAGCTTATTGCATAGATATTGCAGAAATCATAAGGTAAAATGCAATAATTTAGTTATTTAGAGACTTACTCCAATAAGCCAAGAAGCATTATCTGGCCAAATATTGAAAAAGTCATCTTAGGCCGTATTTTCCTGTGGAAAAAAAAAAAATATTAGCATGCTTACTTCACTTGAACTAGAATCTATATATGGAGGGAGGGAGGGAGAGAGAGAGAGATTGACTTGTCCAGAATGAGTGCAAAAGGGGCAATGACAATTGTAGCTATGGCATGTCGATAGACAACAAATACGTAATTACTCATCCCTTCATTTAATGCAGCTTTAGAGAGAACATCCATTCCTGCAAGACCAAACTGCAAAAAAACTACAGCAAAGAAGGGTTTAGCCTTGTGAAATTTACTGCATATTGTGACTTTTGATATAGGGTTCTTCATCTCTCCCAGTTTTGATCCGTACAACTCAATCTTAGGAAGAGGTAATGGGTGACGTACCCCAATAACTCGACTAAGTTCTTAATTTATAGTACTTCTCTATATTATTCTGTACGGTTTTCGTGTTCAGTTTTCTTCGTTTGGTTCTGCTCCACTTGTTAGGAATAGATTCCGAGGATTCCACTGTACATGCAGAAACTCATATACTGCTACAAAGCCCTGCACTCGACTTAGTGGGCTCCACTTTCAAGTACCTTCCCAAACAGATCTTTTAACAACTCTTGGCAAGGAATTTGCATTTGCAGTTTTGTTTAGGTCATGATATCAAGGAGAGCTGAATTTTGTCACTCTCACTCATCGGTAAGTTTTCTTTTTGTGAGAAACCTATATGGATTAAACGTTTAATCCCTACTACCAAATGCAACGAATGAAAATGAAAACGAAAACCAAAGCAAGTAAAACCACACGCTTTATAACAATTTTTCTTTCAATGTAAGAGCTACGTCTACCATTTTACCCTTCTCTTATCTTTATTTTGAGTGTAATGATTCCTTCGTCACATTTGAATGGAAAATTATGAGACGAAAGTAATTTTTACTTTAGTTAGGTAAATGATAAATTGTCTAGAAAAGACATTAGTGCGCTCATATGAATAAAATAAGACATGAGAATATGCGTTAACAAATCAAGATGGCATCGATTAAGAAATGTACTTCAGTGGAACACTCCTATATGCAAACTGTTCGCTCAAATCACAACTCTGCTATAGCCTTCCAATCTATTTTTGACAATTTGCGTCCAGCACTTCTTTTTTCCTTGTGCTATCTTTGCAAATGAACTTCACCAAACATTCCAATTCCTTAATTGAAAACTTTTCATGTAGGAAAGAGAATAAATGTCTGCCTGCTTTGGAGAATAATTGATTGACCCTTGTATTCATGGGATTACTTGATGCATATCTATCTCGTTCATTGAATTTACTTACTAAGCCCCCCTATTTGGTACACATTCTTTCGAAATAAATTATTTAAAAACTGATTTTCAATCATACGTTTTTCAATAAAATAATATTTTTCATCATATCAATAATTTTTCCTTACTTTTTAACAATATATTTTACATCATATCACATTTTAAAATACATTTTTTTCTCAATAATATCCACCAAACACACCATAAGAAACACAAATTTATTTATTAAAATTTTATTCGTTATTATAACAAATAAAATACGGTGTCGTCACTCCAACTCCACTGACTGCCAAAATACATATATTGGATTTGATTGCCGCTGATTGGACTGCTCATGCGTGCAACAGAATATTTGGCAAAACCTAATCAAGACAGGTAATTTTCAACTAAATATTAGCTCCTAATATATTCTTGATTCAAATCCACAAGAATCTACTAGTGCGTGTTTGGCTAAGCATAAAAAGTTACTTTATCTAAATATATTGCAAAGTATACCTTCTACCTCACTATTAAGGAAAAAATGTAAAGATATCATGCAAATATGTTTATAAACAAAATCTAAAATAAATTCAATGTATTTTTGTCCTATGCTTGAACGATGGACATGTGATGACTTCCACGGAGTGCGATTCTAAAGCATCGTATGGTGGAACTGCGAACAAGGGGGAATAATTTTTTACTTCCCACTATGGTGGGCAAAACATTATAATCAAATCAATCACTTCGAGCCCTACGTCTAGAAACTAAAATTGAAACAAAAACTGGTTAATGGGGCCTTTTTGTAAAGCCAAAAGAATTATTAAGTTGCAAACCGAGTGGCATGGTTCTTAATTTCATAGAAATTTAATTGAGAATATTTTAATGAAACTCTCTTTCCTCTGAGTCACCTATAAGAGAGCAAACTGAGAGTTGAATTACGAACATATTGAGCAATCCACAGTTGAATACGTTGAGAGTCTCGGTCTCCATTCAACTGAGCATATAAAATCTGTCAATTCACTAATGCAAACATTGACAAGAGTACGAAAATGCAAACTAATGTAAAACTGAATCACACATTGACCAAATTTATGTGACGGGTAAATTTTTTGTTTAGATGGTAAAGTTTAAAGAACCAACATATATGCTCAAACTTAAAGCTAAATATTGGACTCTAACCATCAAAATCCAATGCTGGAGTAGAGACCCAGCAAATAGGGAATAGTAAATAACAGCACATAGTGGATGGCATATCAATTCACTAACACTTGCAAAGAGTTTGGACCAATATAAAGAGCTGTTTCAACTTGAGACTCAAATCAGCCATAAAATAAAAGCAATTTATTAAAAGAGTACATAAAAAAAGCTTAAAAGATTTAAATGCTATTACTTTCTCAAACCAAGATATAATCCCATAACATAGTTGTGTAGAGACTACATTAAATGAGAATGACAACATCACAAGCAACATTGATATTGTCATGACATTAATCCCTCCCTCAAAATGGTTAATTTGAAGGATGTAACTGGTTGGCCTACCTTCAACGCAAAGGATTTGCTCAAGAACCACAGCAAGCCGACTTTTGTGCTGCTTGAGCACCCCCTGCAGTTTGGTCCGCTTGGGTAATCCTAATGGATGGAGCCTGGGATAATCAAATAATGGACAATTCAGTGCTGAGCCTAATGAGCATGCTCGGCTAAACTTAAAATGGTGCTTGGGAGTAAATAAGTATAAAAATAAATAATTTTTGAACGAGTTACTTTCAAAATAACTAACTTTGTTACTTAAAAGTAAGCTATCCAAACATCATTTGAAAACAAAAGTAATTTTTACTTTTTAAGCTTAGCCAAACCTGCTTTTATAAATTCCCCAACTAGGAAAACAGACAGTAGTACCTCAGGTTTTGAATCCGTCACGGAAAGTCTTTGCTTTATATCCCTACCTATTGAGAAGAAAACTTCCTCCACATTCATATTTGTCTTTGCACTCTGTTTAACATAATGTCATTATAATTAAACTCTGCAAAATATTTGCAACATCAGCAAGAAGCACTACTTACAGTCTCAAAGAATTTAATTCCGTATTCATCAGCAAGTGCTTGACCCCTGGCTGTAGGAATGGCCTACATAAAGAAGTAATCCAGATCAATCTTAAATAGCAAGAACAAGCTAAATTACACATAAAAAGACATGAATGAACATGTTTGTGTCTGATCAATGTTAGCCCATCTAATAGTTAACATCCAATAGGTTTAGTACTTCTAAAGGTTATTAAATTAGTTAGGAATCAATTTTATTCCACATCCAAAATTAATGATTCATCTGCCTAACAATTGACATCACTTAAAAGAAAAATCCTAATAAAGGTCATTAGAATGGGAAATTTACTATATTTATTTAATGATTTTATTTTATACACAGTCCAACTCATATATAATTAAGTAAAAAGTTAATCTCTGGCAGGCTTCCTGTTACAAGGTTGCAATAAAATTAGAAAAATGTGACTCCGTAATATTAGGCCGGTTGATGATTTTTTCAAATTCCAAAAGCAAGTTATGACTCTACTTCATCAATTTTTAGCATGCAGAAAACAGTTATTCATTTTTTAGTATGCAACTCTCTCCTTCATAATCATTTTTTTCTTTTATATTCAGCTTCATTTGGTTAGATAATCAAGAAAAGGACCAAATAAACACAGTTTATTCTTCCTTTTTTTAAATATGACCCTCTCCTTCACAGTTAAAACACTCGCTTTATGCTTTCTTAGTCAGTTTAATATCGTTAAATTATCAAGAAAAAGGAAACAAACTAGTCTAATTGGATTTTGATTTTCTTCTCATGTTTATACTTGATTGTTTACATGTTATAAGGAATGATTTCAAATGAGGTTTCAACATTTTCCAGAAAACTCTTATTGCAAAAGAAAGTTGAACTCACTTCGAATTTGGCAATGCTTTTGCCTAGGTTTCAGGAACCTTGAAGGTATATATCCACATTCATTAAGAATTTCAACTCTTTGATTGGATTTTACTCGAGATGCTTTGGAAAGTATCATTTCCTTGGAAATTCAATAAACTATGATGAAATTTAAGACCCAATCATAAACATATCTCAACTTAATTAGGTAGCAAATACATCCAAAGTTTGTGAAGGCAGCATGTATTTTTTTGAAGATTAACGTGTAACAGAAGTTAATAGGTTAATTTCTTTTTCTTCAAGTTAGGAATTAAGAAATTTTTGCAAGTGATAAATTTGATCTTTTCGTTGTGTCAAAAGGTCCGTGTAAACTATTGAAATAGGGTAAACATGAAAGTGCTAAAAATTATTAAGGCATCAGGCAATTATTTTCCTGATCTATTGAAGCATACAGAAACTTAATGATAAAAAATCTCTAAAAAGTAAAGGTCATTTTCTACCTCCCAAAATTAAAAAATTTCAGAGGCCAAACTGTATCCAAGGTGGGATCTATCTTTTCTTTTTTATACATATGTGGGATCCATCTATAATTCTTTATTGCTTTTCAAATACCATGTAAATTTTGGGAATGCTGAGAATGCATTGGATAGAATTACTTCATGTTTGAACACATGCATTTCATTTTATATAAACTGCATGCTTACCACCCACCCACGGCCACACACACACACAAAGAGAGAGAGAGAGAGAAAGAGAGAGAGAGAGAGCAAACCCTCTTGCTTTCATCCATATCAGCCTTGTTACCCACCAATATCTTGTTGACATTGTCAGAGGCATGCTGTTCAATGTTTCGAATCCAATTCCTTATGTCTATAAACAAAAGAAGTGGTCAATTTTGACAAGATAGAACATTATTTATCATGATGAGTAAGTTGTACCAATTAAAACTCTAACTAGGTAATCAAGAAAAATAAATAAAAAGAGAGAGCATCACAACACAATAATTCAAAAGGCGGAAAAATTAAAAAGATCTATTCTGCAGCAATGACAACAAAGTTATCTGATACCCAGCAACAGAAGATGATAAGAAGGCAGAGTAATTACTGTTAAAGG
This sequence comes from Fraxinus quadrangulata, assembly GCA_903798255.1. Classification (NCBI taxonomy): domain Eukaryota; kingdom Viridiplantae; phylum Streptophyta; class Magnoliopsida; order Lamiales; family Oleaceae; genus Fraxinus; species Fraxinus quadrangulata. Next base: position 26,583 of record CAIGRB010016155.1, on the reverse strand, counting down.
ATGACTCATCAGTCACATCATACACCAGCAATATACCCATTGCTCCACGATAGTAAGCTGCATAAAAATATTTATGTCTAAATAAATTTCTTGGAAATTTCAAGAAAGAAAAATTATGGCTTAGATAATCTAAATGGCTACAAGCACCATGTGAGAAAAAATAACTGATGATACAAACCTTAAGCAAAGGCAAAAGGAAACGTATCTTTTTAAAACATATGCATTCGCCAATTGCAAGTTTCCATATCATAAGCGATCTTACTTCTATTCCACTAATCATTGGTTCCATGACTAAGAAAAACACATCTGTTAAAATTCAGAAAGCTCAATTGAAATAAGCTCTTGGAAAAGAGAAATTCGGCCAGAGAATTGATTTATTCTCTGCTTAGGCATAAAAAAGCTATCAGGTCTTTGATTTTTCTGGAGACCTTGGAAACATTCAACAAATTTTGAAAGTTACAGTAATAGCCTTGATACTTCTTTTCTTTTTTTCTTTTCATATCCTGTGTCCTTTTATAGCTCAATTCATTGTCCTACAGGCACAGCTTGACCAAATATCAAGCATAGAACACTGAAAACTGTGTTCATAATAAATGGAAGGTCATATTGAGTATTGTTCTATTGATATGGACCATATGGTTCATTTTAATGTCAAACCTGCACTTCTCTGTCCTCTTTGATCTAACTTCATCCGAAGTACAGTTTTGAGATGTGCTCTCGAATCTAGTTGCAATAAGAATTTCTTCTTACAATGCAAACGTATGTTTATGGGCCCAAAAGCAAATTTCATAAAAAAGCATTCGGGTAAAATTGTGCTTCAAATTCATTGGAAAAACTAGAAAGCACGATCAATAAACTGCACTGCAATGTCAGTAAGAAACGAGTTTTGTTGTCCTGATACACAAGTAAGGAATTCTATTTCAGTCAACAATCAGCAGTAGATTTCTTAAGTGATATGAGATTTATTATTATTATTATTATTTGGGTTGATGTATTTAATCAATATAGAATAAAAGCATCGGAAAGCTTATAATTGCTTATAAGCTAATCAAATTCTATTTTAATCCCCCATAATCCGTAATACCCACTTATTATCTCCACTTTAGTATGACCCATTGCTTATAATCTAATAAAAGCTTTGCCTAATATGCTCTATATCTCCTCTTTCTTCTTATTTATTCATAGGCAAACCGTGCCTTCAATTTCTATGTAGTCGATCCATGTCAAGCATACAGATGCATCTATAGAGAACATTCATGTGTCCTCTCCACCATTTTGAAAAAAGAAATGTGCAACAGAATAGTGAATTCTCTTAGCTCATGTCTAGAGAAGGGGGATTGCATATTTGTGCATAGCTCATGAGCATACCAGTCGTTATAGTTCTGAATCGCTCTTGCCCAGCAGTATCCCAAATTTGCAGTTTGATCCGTTTGCCATCCAGCTCTATGGTCCTTATCTTGAAGTCAATGCTGCACAAGAAATTTAAGTTTAAGGAGGCTTGCACAAGAATGTTGAGAAGCCATACTGTAATATTATGTCTTTATTTTTCAAATAGACATACCCGATGGTAGTAATGAAACTGGTGGTGAAAGAACCATCAGAGAAACGTAAAAGAAGGCAACTCTTACCCACACCTGAAAGTATATTGTTATATTGTGACATAACAATATGCGAAAACAGTAGATAAATCCTAATTCCAAACCTACAGATACATGAAATAAACTACCACAAAAAGATTGAACTACACTAGGAAAAGAAAATGAAAACTGGCTGAGAGGAACAAATAAACATCATTGACATTCATTCAGTCAAAAAAGCTATTACGGACTTGAACCAACACATTCCAATGGATCTGGTCAGGTCCAAGCTTGACTGAGATGAAGATGTCAATCATTAACCTTTTGACAATTTTGAGTCGACCAGCTTTCTCTAATACTTTTACTAGCATGCCCTGCTGCTCCATCAGTATCTTATCCATATACTACATTAAATTTCTCATAGCTCATTTATTTTTCTCAATCCAAATCCTTTCATGTTGCTAGTATTTGCAGATCAAAAAATCTACTGAATCAACCATGTTTCTAATATGAAAAATAATCTCAAAACATGATTACGTGTAACTCGACACATGGATTCATAAGCAAACACACATATATTCGACAAATTTAACCGCATCAAAACAAATTTTGCTAGGCTATGCTAATCAGAAGCACGTCGTTTCCCACGCAAAATCACAACAGAAAATGAAAATACTAAATTTGACCATTTAATTACAATAAACAAAAAGCACATCCACTTCCGTAACAACATGAGCATTTCACGTCAAATTCAGAAGCAGCAGCAAAATCATTTAACAAGTACGGGGAAAAGGCACATAAATAAATTTCGAATCTGATAAAATAAATTATTTAAGTAACTAGGCATACGAACAAGTGAGAGTGAGTGTGTGTGTGTGTACATACATACCGCTATCGCCGATCAATAGGAGTTTAATGAGATAATCGTAATCGGCTCGAGCTCTAGCCGGTGGAGCGGCCATTTGATTTGATTTATTCCTCGAAAAGCAAACCCTATAAATCAAGTATGGTGCAGAGATATTTAGAAATTGAAACTTTACATGACCAAGAAACACATATAAATGAAAATTACCAGATGGGAAAGATCTAATAAATTGGAGAAAAAAGAGGAGGGAAGGGTCTGTGGGACATCACCGCACCGCGCCGCGCCACGCCACGCCTCGCCTGCTCGGTCCTTGAATTCTAATTTCACTCTCAATTAATGGTTACACAAGTGTATAGTTGGTCAAATTGTCATATCTTGCGTTTACATGGAAAAAATCAATTTCAGTAAAACGTTATAAAATTTTGTGATCAAATCTTAGTATATGTTTATTTCAAAATTAATTTTTAGTGGATATTAATATTAGTTGTTAAAACATATAGTTAAAAAATTGATAAAATTCGTTGATCTCTAGAACATATAATTTTTTATTTTAAAAAATAAAATTTAAAAAAAGATGGACCAAACAGGAACTTAATATTTAATGTTCAGAAACCATTTGCGAGTCTGCCTTTCAAGGATGAACCATGTTTTTAACTAGTGATAATTATACTTTTTAGTACATTTGATGTCTCTATATTGTGTAAACAATCATACTTATTATTTTTTATGGTACGAAATTAGTTGTGGCAATGGATCGAATCGAGTCGACTCGGCTCATCTATCCATGAACTCGGCCTTGTCAAAGTGATGAGCTCGTAAGCTCACGAACCGAGCCCACGAGCTCGAGTTTTTTTTTAAATATTTTTTTGACTTTTTTGTTCGCATTTTTTACTAGTTCACGAGCTCGTGAACTTTAGGCTCGTAGGGATGGCTCACGAGCCGTTCGCGAGTTCGCTCGGCTCGAAACCAGCCCGAACCAATTTTATCAACTTGTTTTTTTGACTTTAGTCGAACCAACGAGCTACTCGACCATTTTATCAACCCTACATGAAATGTTACTTGTAAAAACAGTTTTAATATTCAAATTAAATAAGATAATACTTAAACAACAATTGAAATTATTATGTATTAAAAAGAAAGTATACTCAACTTAAAGTTCTTCTAATTTAAGATACTTTGAAAGCAAATTTACATGGTGATGATGCCCTAATTTGATTAGCTCGAGCATAAGTGTCCGATGAGAATCTGTACAGGTCTATCTCAACGCGTTATGACATCCTCGGTCATAACTCTTCAGGATCGCCTCTCCTCGGTCTTCGAGGTCTACCTCGAGGACACAACTAAAATGTCATACCAAGCAGTTCCTAATTTTTCAGGACTCTACTTCGTGTCGAGATTTGTCCTACCCCAGGTACAAAGCCCCGTTGGTAATATGTTACCTCACTCGGATAGGATTCTACCACCAGAATCCCACCTCTATCCAGACACGTAAATAATACAAAATCAATTCAGTTACGACTTCCAATTGTTCTAGAACTCCTAGGAATCTCAACGTCGTAGTCCTACTAGGAGTCCACCACCTACCTCTATAAATACATCATTGTCATTCATTATCAAGGTAAGTTTTTAACATAATTCACAGCACATATATCCTCTCAAATTCTCTCTCTGACTTAAGCACTGGAGGGGCGACGAGGACACACCTCGCCGCCTTTGTTTCAGGTACCAGAAGATCTTGTTCGTGCTCGTTCTCAATCGTCGAGCTCGAAAATCAACATGTACGATTTTTGGTAGCATCACAAGGATATATCAGTTTTAGTGAGAGAAACTGAATGAAAGCATTTCCATCTGTCTACTCATCATTTATGTTACTTGGAATGGATATAGACTGAGAGAGTGACTATATTCGTGATGTTAAGTTGAAGGGCTAAAAGAAGTATATTTGAAGTT
>CAIGRB010016155.1:0-21088 GCA_903798255.1 Fraxinus quadrangulata | reverse complement strand
GTAATATGTTACCTCACTCGGATAGGATTCTACCACCAGAATCCCACCTCTATCCAGACACGTAAATAATACAAAATCAATTCAGTTACGACTTCCAATTGTTCTAGAACTCCTAGGAATCTCAACGTCGTAGTCCTACTAGGAGTCCACCACCTACCTCTATAAATACATCATTGTCATTCATTATCAAGGTAAGTTTTTAACATAATTCACAGCACATATATCCTCTCAAATTCTCTCTCTGACTTAAGCACTGGAGGGGCGACGAGGACACACCTCGCCGCCTTTGTTTCAGGTACCAGAAGATCTTGTTCGTGCTCGTTCTCAATCGTCGAGCTCGAAAATCAACATGTACGATTTTTGGTAGCATCACAAGGATATATCAGTTTTAGTGAGAGAAACTGAATGAAAGCATTTCCATCTGTCTACTCATCATTTATGTTACTTGGAATGGATATAGACTGAGAGAGTGACTATATTCGTGATGTTAAGTTGAAGGGCTAAAAGAAGTATATTTGAAGTTCAGGAACTTATTCTCACGTGTAGAGTACGATGAATGTGTAGATTTTTTACACTTTTTTCAATCAAGTTCACAAGTACAATTAACCCGAGGCACGAAAAGGTTAATTCGATGTCACCCAATTTATAGAGTTGTTACGTGTTAGTTACCAAACTTTATTTTCTAAAACAATAAGAGAATTCTCAATGCAATAACATGAATTGTTGTACATCTGACAAGCAAAATGAAAGATGGAGAGAATAGCATCTCCAATTAAATTGTGGATTGGAAAATTGTGGGCTACAAGTATAACAATTGTTGACTTATTTGGTGGATAGGAAGACAGGTAAAGAGAGGAGGTAGAGGAAGTTGAGGTAAATTATAAAAATTCATTAGGCATCCTCCATTTTTTCATTGTCGTGCAAGTATTTTGGGGTGATGCAACACACTTATTAGTACAATCCACGGTCATGTTAGAGATGTTTTAATATAATTTATGTTTTTATTTTAGTTCCAACCTTTATTTGTCTCATGTGTCTTACAAAATGTGTGTGACACGTAAATGTTTTGCGAAGCTTATACTATTTTAAGAAGAGAAATAACCTCAAATTGGTTTGCATTGCTTATGCTTAAGTTGATCATTCGCTTCCAACAGGTCATTAGATTTAATCATTGAAAAGAAATGAACAAATTAAAATTGAAACTTTAGTTACTATTTTGAAACAAAATAAAGTTTGATTACTAATATAAAACAATCCTAAAATTAAGGGTGCGCTTGGTTGGTTGTTTTCAAGCTTCAATTTTGTAAAATTCAAAAAATGTGTTTAGTATGGTATTTTGAAAAAATGTATTTCGAAAATAAGGTTAAACTTATAACATAAAACTAAAAAAATATTTTCGATATTTTAAGTGTCTTCAGTGAAAATTTTGAAAACGCTTCAAATATGGAAAACACGTGACTAATTAAAATTCTAAAAAATAAAATTCAAAGAACTCAAAAATAAAAATTAATAATTAAAAAATTTTAAAGATTAAATTGAAAATCTCAAAAACAAATTCTAAAAAAAAAAAGCCTAAAATTTTTTAAAAAAAAATTCTAAAAAATTTTTTTAGAAAAATAAAAATAATTCAATCCCTTAATGATTATTTATATATTTAAAAAAAAAACATATCTTACAATGAACATAATAATAAGATAAATTTTTTTTAGAGAGATGCAATGGAACTCGGGATTTAATCAGGGTCCCCCCCCTCCAATGGGCCCTGGCTTTGAACCGGGGGGTTCTTTAGTTTTTTTCAAAAATTTAAGTCCAATTCAAGAATTCAAGGTCCTAAATTGAGGATGGCATGGGACCGGTACTCATGCAAATGGCCCCTGGCTTTGAACCCGGGGGGTTCTTTAGTTTTTTTCAAAAATTTAAGTCCAATTCAGGAATTCAAGGTCCTAAATTGAGGATGGCACGGGACCGGTACTCATGAGTGTAGAGCTTTGACTCAATTGAATTAGTTGTTAAAAGCTATTTTGCTGACCCATCCTGATAGCACAAAAAATGCTAAAGGGCTCCGTTCCGGGGGCTATTGGCAGGGCATCTGTCTTCCTGGGACGGAGCCTGGGATTAAATCCCGGGCCCTGCAGCACTTTTTTGGAATTTTTTGTGCACTTGGGTCCCATGCGGGTCCTACTCCCACCTACATCATAAGTCAGCCAGGGTGTCAAATTTTCTCTAGTAAAATGGTTTAGGGCCCGTTTGATAAATCATTTTTTTTCCATAAAAAGTGGGATTGAAATTTCATTTCCTACTTTTGCCATGTTTGTCGACACATTTTTTTCCTAAAAATTGATTTTCCACATTCGCCACATTTTCTTGGTTTTAGTTGAATTTAGGCGAGAATTGAAATTCATTTTTTTTTTTTTTTGCAATAGAAATAAATTATATCCCCAATTGTAAAAAAAAATAAATAAATAAAAAATATTCCTTTAATTGACAATTTCCATGTAAAACAAAGACAAACGAATACCAAAAAAATTCCAATTTTTTTTTTTTTTTTTTTGCAATCCAAACAAATTATATCCCCAATTGTAAGAAATTATTTCTCTTTAATTGACAATTTTCATGAAAAATAAAGTCAAACGAACACTAAAAGATAGAAAATTTCAACATTTTCCAGGTGAAAAATTATACCAATCAAATACAATTAATTGACAATTTTCAATAAAACAAGTTTTAGGCAATTCAATTCCCTGCATTTCGTTTTTTTTCTAACTAAATTCCATCTTTGAATCAAACGGACCCTTAATTCTTAGCTGTTTGGTTGTGGACTAGTAAAATATTTACAGATAATTCTTACCCCCCTTTGAATCTGTGATGTCTAAAATGTTTTTTAACTTTGGGTGACATTGTTTTATGCCTTGCACAACTTTTCCCTGATGCTTAACTATTTGGAAACATAAACAGTAACCAGTCGTTCCAGGATGCTTTCTCAGGGCAAAAGCAATAGGCCTGATGCCCATGATCGATCAAGTACGTTTTATATCATGTGTAAATAATATTCATTTTTATCGTTCAAATAAATGTTAGCATGTTTTGAAATACAGAGAGAGATGCAACAAAATAATAATTGTCTGGTGATCCTGAATCCCACGGCCTGGCTGAAATTCGCTACTATTTGAAGATTGTATCATTTCAAAATATTATTACTAGAATGTTGTGAATGGACATCGTCTTCAGTCTCAACGATATGGACATTTTCTCTTTAACACTTGTTCAGACAAGAAAAACGAGAACAACGATGTTGCAGTTTGCCACTTTCTGCCAGCAACAAATGCATATGAAGCAATCCAGCATTCCATGTAAGTACGATTAACATCATTCATTCCCTTTTTCGCATTTCAAGATATTAGACAAAACATAGCAATGCAAGATGTTGCTAAAACATCTATAAGCAGCAATCATTTTTGGCTTCTTACAGTATTGAAGAACATGCAAAGAGATTAATTAACCTAAGATTACTCTCCCACCGAGTAAAATATAAATTCAAATACCTGCATGTACATACAGCTCAACATTTGCGAATAGGGACCAAAACATATAGGCTAGAAATATTCAATGAAAATATACAACAAAAACTCGCTAAAATATCTATATACACAATTAACAGAACTGAGACAGATTTTATACAATTACAACTTTCAGGCACAAACAGATTGTTATCACTAAAAGCAGCTGAACCTTTAAAGTTTAGGCTGCCTACGTACCCAATTTAGGGATCAAGCTGCACGTAGTTCTTTTACAAAATTACATCAATCGATATGTTCAGACCTCACCAATTCGATTTTCCAACACTTCTTCTATAGGCAGTGGCTCCAAGAATTACTCCCCGGCCTCTTACGGTTGCTATCACAATTGAACTTGGAACGTGGAAGCTCACGCGGATCAGATTGCCTCTTTGTTTTTTGGCCTGAGCAATGCAAAACCTGTAGTCTTCTCTTTGGTTCCACATCTTGACGAGGAAGATTATTGATGTCAAGAATTTGTATCTTGCTTCTTGATTTGTCGAGTTGTTGATATCTTTCTTGCAATTTTCTTATACTCTCTTCAAATTTCGAGTTCTTCTCAGAACTTTGTTGTTCTTGAATCTTTCTTTGATGCTGAACGTCAGTCCTCCGACTCCGGTGCTTCATCGACGTTGCTTCTTGGTTTAGACAACTTAATTCGAATGAGGTTGCGGGGTTTTCTTTCATCATCAACACTTGAGTTCTCATCGCTTTTTGGCATCGAATGACTTTCCTTTTTATCTTCAAGATCGGCTTCTTTACCACCGTCAATGGCAGTATCGTCATCACCATCACCGCGGAGAAGTCGTGCTATTCTCAATCTTCTTTCCCTAAACTCGTCTGGCCTCTCCAGTGATGCAATTGAGAGAGTAGACTCGATAAAACCGAATATATCGTCAGCGGCAACCTTATTGAGAAAGTACATAGCACGCCAAACATCTTCCAAGTTCATACCCGAACCCATACTAAATAGTGCTGTTACGAGAAAACTGGGTGAATATCGATGCAAGAACTACGAAGAGTGAAAAGAGACTAATAAAAGTGAAAATAAGAGGGTAGAGTACATATACATAAGAACAGTATTGACAAATAAAAAAAATGATTGGATGATCTTGTTGACCCTTTTTAAAGCAGTCCAATGAAATTCTGCCACGTGGAGTTTCTGTTATCCAATATGTCAGTATAGTGTGATCATTTGTCAAAAAATTATGTTTTGTTGCCAGATGAATTTGACATATTCGTTGACGGAAAAAAATGTGTAAAAAAAATGATTGGATGACATTGTCGACTGTTTTTTAAATAGCCTGATAAATTTTTCCCGCGTGGCATTTTTGTCATCTAGAATGTTAGTGTAGCATGATTGTTTGTCAAAGAATTAAGTTTTATTGTCAAATGAATTTGACATCTTTGTTGACATAAAAATATGTAAAAAAATTATTGGATAACATTGTTGACTGTTTTTTAAACAGTCCAATGAAATTCTGTCACGTGACGCTTTTTGTCATCCTAGATGTTAGTATAGCATGATTGTTTGTCAAAAAAATTAAGCTTTGTTACTAGATGAATTTATCATCTTCGTTCGCAGAAAAAGATGTGTAAAAAAATGACTGAATGACATTGTCGACTGTTTTTTAAACAGTCCAATGAAATTCTGTCACGTGGCCTTTCCGTCATCCAAAAAGTTAGTGTAGCATGATTGTTTATCAAATAGTTAAAGTGGAATTATTTGGAAAGCATTTGGTAGCCTATTTTTTTTTAAAACTTCCAACAACTTAACGGAAATTTTAATTAGATTGGAAATATTTTATTTTAATTAAATAATGTTTACAGGAATTTTTTTTAACTAAGTAAAATCATTCCAATTTCGAAAAAGGGAGTATTTTGTTAAATTTATAGTTATAGGTCTTAAAATAAGTAAATTATAGATAAAAAAATATTATTGAAGCCACTCACTGTTAATAGTATTGACTATTAATCCTAATAGTTTTTTGAAGCTAAATAATGGCGATTGAGGAAGAAATCATATTTTAACCTGGGTCCCACTTGTGGTGGAATTGAAACCTTAACTCTGCTTTATAAGGGGAAAATTGCAAAGGGGACCGTAATCTATAAGTATTATTGCAATTAGGCTCTCATATTTTATTTATTGACAGATTTGTAACGCAATTTTCTTTCATTTAAATGTAAAAGAGAACATTGTGTGAAAGTATGAAATAAATCAAATGAATAATTTTTTAAAAGAAGCAAAAAAGAGAATTCACAATTTGCAACAGACTCGTGCATACAACTCGCTCTACACAACTCCTCAAGTGTAAAGCGACATGAGAAGCAGAAAGTAGCGACCACCAACATAACATTTTAAATTTTTTTGGGTTTATATAACGATTATTTAATATACATCGTACATATATATTGTCCTTCCACCATTTTTTTTGCCTCCCCTCCTTCACTTTAAATCCTAGCTCTGCTACTGCAAATCCTTCCAAAAAGCCACCCTCTCCATCTACTACACCCCACATTCCTCGACTGTCCTCCCCCCTTCCATCTTGTTGATTTTTGCTCCAGGGCACGATGTCTTTAATTTTCACCACCTGTGGTCCTCCTTGAATTCCTCCTCGACGACCTACTTCTACTTGCATGTATCTATAATGAATATATTTAAGAAATTCGAATCTGAGTTTTGAATTTTTAGGTAAGTTGCTACATTGCATGCATCTTGGTGTTGCTTAAAAAAATGGCTAGCTTCAATTTCTCTATTCTCTCTAATGTTGATCTTAAAAACTAAAAAAAACATAGAGAAAAGAAACAATTATCAGCAATTTACAATGACTACAATTAATTTAAGGAAAACTTGAAGCCACGGTACCAAATCTTTCATTTAGTAGCAGATTTTGCCCAAATCTTTTATTTGTGCCACCATCGATACCTAAGATTTCAAAATGTAGCAGTCGGAGTCCAAATGGATGGAAACCATCAATTCGATCTTTAGTTGGCCAGAATAGTAAAAAATGACCAAATCTAATAAGGACAAAATAGTAAGTTTACAATTTTAATATAAAATAATTATAATAATTAGAAAAAAAAAAAGAATATGAAACTAAAATTCTTATGACCAAAGAATATGAAGAAATTGAAACTCCAAAAAATCAAGGTACCATAAAAGCTGAAGAAATTGGAAACTGAAAAACTTAAAACAAAAAAAAGGGAAAAAACCTCATCACAACCCATAGCAATTTGAGGAGAAAAAATTCAGTGATTGTTGCTTCATTAATTGGAAAAAAGCTGAAGACATTGGAAACTGGAACTCTTCATAAAAAAAATATAAAAAATAAGGGAAAAAACATCATCACAACCCATAGCAATTCGAGGAGAAAAAAAAGCAATGATTATTGAGGAGAAAAAATTCAATGATTATTGCTCCAAATTACATCTAAATCTGAAAATAGCAGAAAAAAGAAAATAGCATCTGCCACTCTAACTTTCTCTCTTTCTCCAACAAGGAAAATAGCAGAAAAGGAGAAATTTGGATTTGAATGGGTGGATTAGGATTTGGATATGAGGGTGGGGGATCCGGGAAGAAGAAGAATTATTTTTTTTTTTCTCTTTACTTTTTCTAATTATTATAATTATTTTATTCAAATTGTAAATTTACTATTTTACCCTTATTAGATTTGATCAATTTTTACTATTCCGATCAACTAACGGTCAAATGTTTCCATCCATTTGGATTCCGATTGCTACATTTTGAAAGGTTTTGTACCGTAGGTGGCACAAATGAAATGTCTAGACAAAGTCTACTACTAAATAAAATATTTGATACTGTGGCTGTAATTTTTTTATTAATTAATCCATTAACTATTAGAGGTAGATTAACACCTATTTTATTTGAAAAATAATTATTAGAATAGTGATTTATGGAAGATTGTGTAGTTAAAAAGTCAAAAAAAAATTTAGTTTATGTATAATATTATTTTATTAATAGAATGTGTGATAAAAATGAAGAAAGAGAGAAAAAAGAAAAAAAAGAATGATAAAAAAAAAAGGACTTCAAACAGGGGCTATGTTTTATGCCTGCAGTCGATTATTTTATTTTTCCAATATTATCTACTTAGACAAATCCAAAGCAGTGTCGGTCCAAAATATCCCACCGCTTTTTCTTTTCTTTTATTTGACTAAGTCAAAATATCATTTCAGTTACACGTGTACAGCTATGATTATCTTTGTTAAAGACAATCTTTTCCGCGTTGACTCTGTCTTATTACATTGTTGTCTTTTCATCAATACTGTATACCACTTCAATACAAACGTATTGATAAAAATGCTCTAGAAAGTTCTATTGGCACGACCAAGTAAACGGTACGTTGACCATATTATTTTTTAAAATAGTGAATTGATGGAGAATGTGTGATTAAAAAGAAGAAAATGTTATTGATGTGATGAAAAATATTATTTTATTAAAGAATGTGTGATTAAAAATGAGTAAAAGAATGAAAATGAAAAAAATAATGTGTACCAAACATAGTCTAAATATTAACTTTGTAATTGAAAAAGAAAGTAAACTGCAAATATTTTGAAGAAAGTAAACATCTTTCGGAATTGTCATACCCATATAAAGGGGCGGATTCGACTGCCCACACGCTAAATTTGAAATGCAGGATTTTGCCCTCAATTTTTCCACAAAATTTTCATGAAATTTCTTATAATTTTGAATTTTACCTCTACACTTAAAATTTTGTGAAATTTGACCTCGCAATCTCAAACTCCTAGCTCCGCCCCTGACCATATATTACTCCAGTATCTATGACTTTTAAAATGTCATCTATTAATATAATTTAATAGAGAACAAATCTAACAAAAGCCAAACTTCAAAGAATCTTTATCTGAATTCTAACCAAATAAACAGCAATAAAGTTAAATTTAGCTTAATATATCGTGCCATTGAATGACGCATTTAATAATCATTCAGTTGCATGTAATTTTTTAATAATCTCTTGCCAAATTAAAAAGAAAAAAGTCTATAAAATTATGATATAAGTATCTCTATAGAGTCGAACTATTTCATATTATTTTCAGTAAAATATCATATAATGTTTAAAAGGTGTTTGTAAAAAAATTATATTCTCGTATATTATGTTTTCTCGTCCTACAATTCTACATGTCAACCATACGCTAGAAAATCTCTTAAAATTAGGTAAATTTCATAACTTCAATTTAGTTTCAATTTTCTTTCAAATTTCACCACCTTTTCAACCATTATCTTCCAAATCGATGAAAATTACTTAACTAACAGTCATATCATAATACAATTTTCACGTAATCAATGCATGATTTTTCAATTTGTCATTTCGTCAAGTCATAAAAGCGTTAAGAATTAAAACAAAAATGCAAGCATTTTAACATTTTAATTCAAAGGCATTATCATAATCTTTATTTTACTATTTTTATTTATCGGGTGATGTATAAAGATTACATGAAAGTACAATAAGTAATTTCTATAAGTTTGAGAATGATAGGTGATGAGAATAATGAAGTTCAAAATTTAGCCCATATGGGTGGAGATTAAAATCATATTTTGATAAAAGTTGATGAAATGTGTGAATAGATATCCCACGAAATATGTGATAAAAATTAATTATTAAATTTGACTTAAATTTCTACCAAATCCGACTTAATTTCTATATGTTTGGTTACTCAATTTAAATAATTTATTGAGACCACTTTACCCCCTTACAGTTGGATATTTTGTTGTGGTAGTATAAAAAACCCATGTTGAAATCTATGCGCGTAGAAGATTGATATGTATACTATGATGCTTACATTTTTATTTATAGATAATTGCAGTAGAAGCTCTAAATCTTTAAGATACTAACAGACTTTTTCAAACCTTTCAAAAGTTACAGCTATCACTTCAAACCTTTTCAACCGTTGCATCACAAGCTCTTTTTGGATGGTTTCCATCAATATTTCTATTAGTTGACAAAAAAAAAGTGAGTTTGACCATTTTAAAATAAATTTATAAAGGGTAAAATAGTAACTTTCTATTCACTATATTAAATAATTAAAGTAAATAAATTAAAAACAAAAACAAATAAATAAAAATAAAAATCTTTAACTTCTTCACCTAAAACCCTACACCCCACGTCAAACCAAACCACCCGAACCAAAACCAATATCATCTAGTCATCATAGGCGTCGACAGCACCGCAAACTGTTGCACGCATACTCCTTTCACTTCTCGCCCACCTTATAAAACACATTCTTATACCTCTCCAACCCTAACATCAAAACCCAAATTAAAATCATGTTCTTGGCCTGGATCCTTGTATTGGGGCATTAATTATTATTTAAATTAAAGATAAATCCATTATAGTGTGATGTTGTCGAATGTTTTTATGTGGCCAATTTTGTGAATTAATATCCCCAAACCCGTAAATTGAAGTATTTGCCATGGGCATTGCTGGATTTGCCGAAATTGTTAGAAAAAATGTGCAATTCTTGATACTTTGAAAGTTAATTTTGATCTAGTTGTTTATTTAATAGTATGTGAGGTACGTGTTTGTGGTTCATAGCCGATGGCTGAGGCGAGGAATAATTTTATTGCTTGGGTTTGATTTTTGACTGGGGGATGGGAGTAATAGTTTTTGGGGACAGCGGTGATGTTGGTTTCGATGGTAGCGATGATGGTGGTTTGTGGTGGTAGTGATAGATGAGTAAAGTAGTGGTGTCGAAGCTTTGCGGTGACGCTAGCAGTAACTGACAGTTGCAGACATGAAGGGTGGGATGAATTTAAGTAGAAGAAGGTTAAGCTTTTTCATTTCTTTTTTTTTTATTTAGTTATTTTAATGTGATAAATATGAAAATACCATTTTGCTTTATTGACATTAATTAAAATGTGATCAAAATTAATTTTTTGGGTCAACAACGAGAGACCGGATGGAAATCGTCCAAAAGGCATGTGCTGCAACAGTTGAAAAGATTTGGGGGTATAGCTGTAATATTTGAAAGATTTGAGAAAAGTCTGCTAATATTTCAAATGTCTGAGATTTTTGCTGCAATTATCCCTTTTATTTATTATATAACCGCGTTGGGTGGAGGTCTTTTGTTTTACGATAAATTCTCCGTCTAATCCACTTTCTTCAATGGTTCCCATGCCTATCTTACCGTAATTTTACCGATTCGTTCAATAATCTTTAGAAATTCTCAAATCGATCTATCTGTTGAGGATTAGTGCTGTGTGTTGAATTTGATATAGAGGGAAAAAAGCTAAAATTAATTTTGAACCGGAGAGCATCGAACAATGCATTCGGTGCCTTCTAAGGATCCGGTGTTGTTCACGCGCCCTTTCGTGTCCTCTTTCTATGGGGGATCATCTTCTAATCGTCTGAAACATCTTCAGAAAAGTGATCGGCGTGGTAATATTAGTAGTTAATATTGGCTTTTATTTTGTTTCTCTTAAAAGTCGGTTTCTTTTTCGAGGGTTTAGCTTTTGGAGGGTTTCTATCCCCAATTTTCAATCGGTTATTGTTATATAATATTAGTGCTATCGATAATTTGGTGTTGAGCTTAAGCGATCCAATTTCCCGATCTGTTAATTGGATCTCGTCTTTCGAGAGCTCGGTTCAGCTAATATTTCAGAGGATTCTTGGGTATACAAGGTATTCACTTGATCGCATATACATGTATCCCTTCCCTGATCTGTATAGTTTCAGATTGTTCTGATTTGTGCTTTTGCAGATCTTTTCTGCAACTTTTCACTCTTATAGACGGATAGCTGTCTCCCACAAAGTATGTCATCTGCTCAAGATATAGGCAGCCTTGGTGAGTCATCAACAGATCCACCTGACTCAGCTTGTCATGATTCAGGAGATCTTTCTATGAACGATCTGAAAAACTGTTTGAACGAGTTTGATAATATTGAAGAGTTTGAGATAACAACTCGTGCCTTCACTCCATCTCCTGAGGAGAATGATATAGGCAACGTGGAGAAGGAAGTTGAACATAATCAATCTCGTGGGAGCAAATGGGACAGTTTAGTTTCTGAGAAACACTTCAGCAAGTTTTCCACATTTCCAGCTCCTGCATCATCTGACGAGCATAAAAAATTCCCTGCTGAAGAATTGTTGGATGGGAAAGAGAAGCAGGGTAGTGATATGACCGCTGAAGTCTCAGCATTGAATGGCGATGCCAAATCTGCTAATCACTCATATTCACGTTGCATATCCTTGCCTGTAAGTTTTACTTTTCCATCGCTAGCTCTTATCGGATTCATTCATTAATCATTAATATAATGATTTTCTTTTGACAATTGGATCCCTTCACGGGAATATGAGTGCGGGTTTTTATCCAAGGTAGTTTAGGTTAAGTCTCTTTAAGATAATTATATTGATATGACAGGATTTGCACTGATAATTTATATAATTCATATGATGAATTCCTGGAAAGTAGTAATGGGTATATTTATTCCTTGGGTTTCCTGTTTCCATGACCATGAGGTACGTGTGTGGTAATGTGCAAAATTGTGTGTAGATAGGTGGGATTCTTCCATTTTGTTTAGCATGAAGGGTGATCGTTAGGATTTGTAAAGAATTCTACCTGATGTAAGTACATTTTAGCATGTGATATTAATTACTGAGGTTGTATCCTGCCTTCATATTTTTAGTTAATTGTGTTTTTCTGATGTGTTACCAAATGTAATTAGATTCTTTTGCTGATCTTTTGACATCAGAAACACTATTTCTGGATGATCCAGGCGAGTAAAGCTTTTGCGTACGCATTTTGAATTTTGAGAGTAGGAATATTTGTTTACACCAGTAGTGCAAGTTCTGTTTTTCGCTCTTCAAGTTTCCATTTTGCCTTTCTTTCTGTGCCTTCAAGTATTTGGAACAGTGCTGGCAAATTCTGTTTCAGATGTACAGATGATGCTTGTATGGCGAAATTTAAGGGTTCAGGTATATAATATTGGAGATATGCATTAACATATGTGGTCTTTTTCCCCCCTTGACATTCTATTCTCAGACTCCTATGAAGCTTGTATCTGCCATGAAAGGTAGCCGTGAAAAGCAGGGAAGACCACCTAAGAAGCTTTCAGTGACGTGGGCCCCTGAGGTGTATGATCCAGTTCCTTCAGCAGTGTCGCACGTGGTATCAAGTAAGAATCATCGCCATCGCAGTGATAGCAGGAAGTACGGGAAGACCAAACAGAAGGGCGGTGGCAAATCTTCTCGAGGCAGCAAGGGCAAAGACAAGAAGAATGCTCGTAAGAATGTTGGAAGTGCTAGCAGGTCTTTCAAGTCATTGGATGATCATCACATAGTGCATGGTTTTGATGAGCCTCTTGCTGGTATTGAAAATTTTGATGTTGGCAGCCCAGTTGCATTCTGCGGAAGTAGTTTTCTTAAAAGTTCTGTTACCAACTTGCACTATCCAGTCACAGAGGCTACATGAGCCTTCATCTGAATCAATATGGCTTTATTTTCATTCTGCTGATGTTGTAAATATAAATAATTGAGTGAGGTTTTGTTGATCAGTGGAGCTTTTGAGGGATAGGAAAATATTTGTCTGTGGTGGAACTGTTATGTAAACTTGCTGAAGATTTCTTTTTCGTGGTGATCTACAATCTTGTGTTACTGTATAATTTTCGTTGAGCTTGTTCACTTAAAAGGCATTGACGTTCGATTACTAGTTGGTAGTATTCACGTGCCTGTGATTATCAGCACATTGCTAGTTTATGGTAATATTCATGTGCATCTTGTGACAGCACAGAGTTTGGTAATTGAGAATCAGTTATTTCATCTTTTGCTCGAACACATTTGTTGAAGGATAATGGATTGAGGACATCTCCAAGAAACTCTTTATTTATAAACAGCAGCATCTTATGTATTATAGGAAGTATCTTTAAATTTAGAGATTCAAAATTTTTTCACACTTCAACAAGCTATCTATTTTGGCTTTTCATTTTGCCTTTCTAAAAAACATCTATTGAATTTTCTTTATGCTCTTGTTTGTGACATTTTTCTCTCTTATCTTCTACCATGCGTTCTTCAATAAAATAATATTACACGTAAATTCAAAACTTTTTCTATTTTACAACTACACATTCTTCATTAAATCACTATTTCAAAATGTATTTTCGCAAAAAAAAAGGGGGTTCAAATATATTAAACATAATTTTTTTTATGCCAACTAATCAATCAATTTAAATGTGATTTGAATAATTTAAGAAGTTAAATAATTTAAGAAGTATAGTATTAAAATACGTGATTTCTTAAATGTAATTATTAACAAAAGATAGTGATCCAAACACACCTTTAAAAAGTTAAAATAGAGATTCACTTGGAGCCCTTTTTTAAGCATTGATTCTCTAAAATAAGTATAATTAACTATAACTTAGATTCAGTGACAAGTCCATAGCTTAAAAACGGGGGTAAAAGACTAAAGTAGGATTACATAAACGATGCCTATAGCAGCATGATACGACTGCTTGCAAGGATTAACAGTACATCTAACTAAAGCATTTGCTCGAAGAACAGATCTAGCCAAACGAGTATCTCAACATCTGAGATGACCATATTGTAGTTCTATGATTGATGAGTGAAGACATTTTCTACGTTGTGTACTCTGCATTTTTTTTCACATAATCATAACTCAGGTCACAGCCCCATGCCAGTCCTTTACCTGGACCATCACCTGTGAAAAAATGGAAAAACAAGTAAAAATCAAGGAGAAGAGACAAACAATTTTCCAGAATTGATATACCAACTTGCATTCGCAACTAATCATTGGCTTGATGGAAAGCAAGTACAGTTAAGGAGGAGAACGGCACTGATAATACTATGAAAGACGAGCATATGATTTGACATTTCCCCTAATTTGTCTCTACAGTTTATGGCATAGCAAAATCAAGAAAGAACTTCCATTTCATGAATAACACGACACAGCACGTCATTTCTGCATATCTATGAATCTTACCAATAGATATTTGAATTAGAACTGTTCCATGTATCTCCCCAGCCTTCTTCAGATAATTACTAGCTGCAACACTGCAACATTTCAAAATTCTACTGTTAAAGAAAAGAAAGTACCGGAAAACATGCTAAATGACAGTGACCATAAAATGAGGGAAACAAAAGCGAAAAGAAGATGACTTGTGGAGAGACGGTTGTTTTGGTAAAAGGCTAAAATCTGCAAACACAGATTTCTAGAAAACTCACAAAATTTCACACAAAAGTTCCTTCAAAATATCATAAAAAGCATTTGAAAACCCCCAGCCACAGCAGATGGAGAATTTGGGAACTATGTTGACATGATTTGATCATAGCTGAAGTTTGATGAAAAAATGAAGTATTGTCTCATACCTATCGAATGGCAATGGCTGCCCACCATCCATTAGCAGAATATTTCCCAGTGATATTCTGAGTTTGTTTGGATTAAAAGGAATTCCTGCATAACCAGCAGCACAAGCAATGAATCCCCAATTTGGATCCCCTACCATATTCTGCAGCCTAATGACATAAAGCACGGGAAAAATACAGTGAGCCAGACAAAGTAAAAACAGCTTGAAGCATATGAGATCATTTGAATGCGTATAAATCATACCTTCATCAATGAAGAAGATGCCACTGATTGTGCAACCTTTGCTGCTTCAGCTTCACTGCTTGCTCCAGCTACTCTTACCTTCGCATAGTATTTAAAATGAGGAACACTCTACTGTGGACACGAGGATATATTGCCCATGTTTTCTCAGCGAACACTGCGCGCAATTTCACCAATATCCAGTTCTATGTTGTATATATGTTCCTTGCTTCTTATCAAATAGCAATTCCTATCAAGGACTTTAACTCATTTTGGATAGCCTTTTTTGTTATTAGGATGGATGCACTAACATACTAAAATGGCCAAGTCAACAAGTAGAGGTAGTGCCGATAGAAGATAATCCAAGGAAAGCATGACCTGGGTGGTTGGCTGATGTTATGAGTTGACCCAAAGAGGCTCTCATTCACAAGAGTGACGTGATTTCTGTAGCGCAAGTTAGTAGAGGGAGGTTGATCAAAATTAACATGGCTTGTTAAGATCGCTTCTGATCTGCAGTAGATATAACAATGAACAGAGTGGAATGGCAAAGAAGGATTTGTGTAGCCAATCCAAATTAAATGCAAAAAAGGCTTATTTTATTCTATATTTTTACTTAGTGTTTGTTTGGGAGAGAGATTGTATGAAGTGAAAAATGAATTTATCAAAGAATGTGTGGTTAAAAAGTATGGAAAATTTATGAGCCCACGAGCAAAATTATTTTATTTGGAGAATGTGTGATCGAAAATGAATTTAAAGAAAAATAATTTTCAAATAAGTAGTGCCAAACAAATGCTTAGTATTGCAATGTAAAAGGACAAAAATTGGGAAAATTATGTCAGTAAAAATATGCATACCTCTATCAAGCATGTTGCCCCTTCGCCATCCCAAGCAATTGATTTTGCAAGACCTCGCATTACCTGAATAAAAAGAACATAAAATGATGCTAAAATTTATGGATCTCCGTATATCATCAGATTGTACCAGTAACTCATGCACAACTATCCAAAAGAACAACCAACATTTGAAATGTAGAAAGTGATGTAGCTCTAAATGAAGTCACAAATCAGTAGAAGATTGACATCACATGTTGTAAGGATTGATTAGTAGCACCCCTAGAGCACTGGGCACAACATTTCATCATAGTCCAACCAATTCCAACAATGAGCCATGTGGACTGGACTACTTGACAACCAGTATTCTCATATTAAATCATCAAGCCATCTGTAATTATCTACCTTAATACTGATAATAGCATGACAGTTGAAATAGGAATATCGAAATCAACATAAGAGTAATATAGCATAATACTCCATGATGACATTGTTGAAAAGACAATTCGA
This sequence comes from Fraxinus quadrangulata, assembly GCA_903798255.1. Classification (NCBI taxonomy): domain Eukaryota; kingdom Viridiplantae; phylum Streptophyta; class Magnoliopsida; order Lamiales; family Oleaceae; genus Fraxinus; species Fraxinus quadrangulata. Next base: position 4,623 of record CAIGRB010016155.1, on the reverse strand, counting down.
AACTTACTCCCAATAAGTATGAAAGTGTAAGACATATTAGAAGTGAGCGACTTAATACAATATAACAATTAAAAGTTTTACGAGGCAACATCTGTATCATTTTGCAGACTTGCCATGGATAACGGAAAGACGAAAGCTTTTAAGATAAAATTATCACCTATATTTTGGACTTCACTATGTAGTCGTTATCAATACCAAATGAGGATAATGAGGATAGAGTGTGAAGATAGTAAAACATACGGCATCAAGACACGCTTGAAAAATGTTCTCCCTCAGAACTATATAAAGAAGAAATTTTGTTTGATCCTGAAAGACCGCTAGCTAATGCAAGGACACATTCATTTGTACTGGTATCTCCATCCACCTGCCAAACAAATATCCCGCCAAATGAAGCTTCGGATTACAAAATATAATTAGTTAAATTAATGGGAGACAATCAAAAAATAGCGAGTACTAACTGATACACTAAACAGATTCTTAAATCACAACAACAAATTCGATCAGGCAAGTCTAACATTTTGAATGACACCAAAAGGAAAATTGAATTTTAAATAAAACAAAGAAAGTGCAGGATGTTGCTTGCTCTTGTTTGAGTTACAATACATTGCAGTCGGAGAAATACATCCAAAAGCAATATAAAAAACACCCAAAATTACAGAAGTGTCTAAAACCATTAAGACAATATGATTTGCATGTTTTCTGGCTGATGAAGTCTAAAAAATGAGCACCACTTGCAGAAACTGAAATTGCATATCCTTGAATTTAGTAAATCAAATATTCCCTAGCACTTAAATAAACAGAAGTTTATATTTGCAGACTTGGGGCTCTATCTAGTCCTACTTGTCACAAGTACCAAGGGTGAATGGATCAATCTCCATGTGCCATGTATCTCATATGTGCCAGGAACATAAAATGCATAAACAGATTCGAAGCCTAGCACTTCTTAATTTTTATGTATAAATTTCATGGAAAATGAGCCAGAAATGTATGACAGGTTGTTACTTGTCGTGATTTGGTTGAAACTACGATTTACAGCAACCTGTACCATCTCTCGCCAAACATCACTTGTGACTGAAGCATCTGTCGTGATAACCTGTGAGAATTAAATCATGATATGGAGTAATTAAAACCGATTTCTGAAAACAGCTGAAGAAAGGAAATCACTGATGAAACCTACACCAAGCATTGTTGCCATGTTAGGGTGGATCATTCCAGAACCTTTTGCCATTCCCCCAATTCTTATATGAGTTCCTCCAACCTGAGTAAAGTATAATTTCGATTAGAAAATTAATGTTTTACTATCCAGTTGTAGAGAGAAATTTTTTCAATCAATTAATAAAATTCTAAAACTTAGAAACAAATGTTCATTTTCATTCACACACACACAGCACCTGAATCTTCACTCCGCAAAATCTGTTTTGAACACAAATGGGCTTGTTCATTAGCAATTTAGCATTACATGCAGGAGAAATTTAACATCGAGCTTGTCTAGATGTGTCAAATACAAGTTCTTCAAAAGCTATTGGCGGGCATGATGTAAATTCCAGGGAGTCAATTACTACTCAACACAAATGGCTTATTCCCCCACATGTTCAAATAAATAAAATAGAAGATTACTATTATCTCATGGCTCATTTATTAAATGAGCCTAGAATGAGCAATGCAGAAATGTGAAAGTTACTTGGAAGTTTAGAATATATTTGGGGTTTACTAATATGCCAAATGGAACATGCAAAATGAAGGCAGTATTTTTAGTTGTATTATTGACTTTTTCAATTCCTTCTCTTACATCTCCTATCAATTATATTTTGACGAATAACCATACTTTTAGATAGATATGGTAAACAAAAAAAATATGAAGCCAAGTTCTTGAAATTGTTATTGAACACAAACAGCATATGAAACAAACCACGGAACAACCTTCAGGTCAGATACAACAGATTTGATGTGCCCACAACAAAAATATCCTGTACTTGTACTTCATTGAGTATTGTTGAATATGATCTCAATTACTTTAATATAGTGAGAAGTCCTACAGTTAACAATTGATGTTTTACTAAAGAATAATCGCCCACACCAACCAATAATTTAAAGAACCCATCTAATGAAAATGAATGTAAATATTTTCACTATGTGAGTTACTCTAGCTTTCTCCTGCATTTGAGGTAAAAAAAAATGATGGTTTATGCAAGCGAACATTTGACATTTCAATCAAAATTTTCCTCTATAAATCAAACTAATTGTTCACTGTTGAACTATAGTTTCTTTCTTTTTGGCAAAATGGGGAAGAGAAGATCAATAATGTTCCTAAAGTATAAGGTTTCCACATTGTCACCCCATCAGTACCCTTTAACTTATGCACAATAACAATTAATATTGGTTTCACCAGGAAAGTATCTCAAATTTCAATTCCAATGGTCAATAACAGATCAAATACTGTCTAACCAAGAATGTATAAAATAAACTACTACTTGACAGAAATATCACACACACCTCAGACTCAATTGCAACACTCTTGCTTACAAGATCAGTAGTAGTTATTGCTACAGCAGTGGAGTATGCCCTGCAAATCCATAGACGAGATTCAAAAATCTATGAGTAGAAAGGTTGTTTAAGCATAGAGAAAAGAAAAAAAAAATCTATATTGATTTTAAAGATGCAAGAATTTAACTATAGATATACAGGGAAAATATAAAAAGGAGAAAGGGGGTGGGGAATGTAAAGAAAACAAAGGCAAATGACACAATCAACACGTGAAATCCTGTTTAAAATAATTAATACAATATAATTTTAGGTACATGCGATGTAGTCAGTTTGCACAATGAGGAGGTCATAGGTCCTATGGGGAAGTACCCTTCAACAGTTGATGATAGCAGATTTACTAAATCTGGAAGTGACTTGAGAAGAGACTCCTGCATAAGACGAAAAACATACATTTTAAAATGTTTTTGCTCACTTGGTCAAATAAAGAAGAGAACTCGATATCATATGCATGTTAAATAAAAAATATAATACCTATAAATTACTGCACACTTACCTTCTTTATTCTTTTACCTATCACACCAGTGGATTCAATCAATACTTGCTCAGGATTAAATTGCAGCAACTGCAGCAATTAGATATTTTCAGTTAAAAGCATTCGGGGAATATGTGAGACACTATATACAGAAATATGCATACCTCCGAGAGGGAATAAGAACATTCTATTACATCCTGGTACCCTGCATCACCCTACAACAATTTGAAGTTATCTTAGTCTCAACACACTAAATAATTTGAACATATGATAACACGCTGCTGAGTTTACTTGACAAAAATCCAAGTGATCTTTTTAGACAACAAGAATGTTTGAAATCCCAAGACATGTAATTGAGCTTCAGAAAAAATGATATTTTCCCCTTCCATGTTTGGGACAAAGAAAAGAAATCCACCTTCCAGATTTCTATTTATACGCTAACACCAAGCTTCTGAGTTTCAAGAAATTTACTGTTGCTGCATTTGCTTGACCAGCATTTATTAGTACTGCACGAGCCTAAAAAGTTACAGAAATGCATTAGTTATTGCTAGAAGATAGAAACAGAGAACAAATTAGAGACCATTCAAACTTGACAATAAAGTGTGCACCATTCAACCAGCCATGGAACTAAGATTTGAAACACAAAATTCCAACACACTTGGCAGCTATATGAGGACATTGAAAGACTAAATCAGTTGCCTTGAGACAAAATAATTAGGATTAATGCCCGAATTAGTTTCCCAACTTACCTCTCAATCTCATAGAAAGACAAAATGCCACATACCGGTAGAAAAAGCAAAATATATGGTCATAGAAATAGAATCATACGATATTAAGCCGACATTTGGTCCCCATTTTTCCAAAACTCATTTTCAACCACAAATTCTCCTATAAAATAATATTAAACGTAAATGGAATAGTTTTTCTTATTTTTTAACCACACAAGCTCCAACAAAACACTATTCAAAAATGCATTTTTTGCCCAAAAAATGGGGCTCAAACAAGGGCTAAATATATTTAGAGGTTCAAGTGATATCAGCAAAACTAAAGTTTTTCTTTCCTGTCCCTGGACAAGTACTCTTACATAAGTAAACAAAGTAGACAAGAACACATGATAATCATCTTACAAGAACAGACAAGATAATCATCATAATTTCTGTTCTAAACTTCAATATGAGGTTTCACAGCAAAAGCAACATGTTGACGAGCAAGGAGAAAGAGAAAATATTACATGACCACCGGGAATAGGAAAGGTTACTAGAATCTAGAACACCATTTTCCCAACATACCGTTGTTGAATTATCTAATGCTTTTTTACAGTTTAGTACAGGTGCAGCTGCAACCACATTTGTAGTAAATGCCCCTGGAAAACCATGAGAGTGAAGGGTCAGAAACAGAAAACCAAAATTTACCATAAGAAGTCGTTCCCTAAATGTGATCTAATTAGATGCCATGGTGATATAAATCATGACCATTCAACTAGAAGATAGGAATTTTCTGAAACATTTGAGTAAACCAAGTATTATAAAAATGAATTGAAGCTAACCTGCAGACATAGCATCTACATCACAGGTTATCAGAGCGAGATCAGGCTTTTCTCCAACTGC
>CAIGRB010016134.1:48208-66662 GCA_903798255.1 Fraxinus quadrangulata | reverse complement strand
ATTTTATTATATGTTTAATTTCAAGACTTTCATATCATTTTAATACTTGTTAATTAATTATTGTGTGTTTAATGTTTTAATTGTTTGCGCAACGATTAATTGATTTAGGGATAATATTGAGATCGAGAGGTGATGTATAATTCTAGCTCGTGCAATAATTAACATAGACATTATAAGAGATCGAGAAATAATTATAAGTTATGCAATCTTTATTGAATTTCTATAGATAAATGCATTCATATATGTGTGGATTTATATAGAGATATAGTAAGTTCGGGCATATGAATAAGATTAGTGTTGCTCGGGAGAGATTACTAACTATATCAGGTTAATTCGATCGTTGGCACGTATAAAAAATGGTTGAATGAATTGAAATTAAATGTATGATAAGTAACTTAAGTGAAATCGAAAATTCTAACTATCCAATTACATAATATCATCTCTAATTTTAATTTGAGTTTGTTATTTTATTTATTAGAATTTCGCTTAGAAAACAAAATTTGATTTGATCATTAGTTACCATTTTAATTTAAATTGAAGCTATATTAGTTCAAAACTTTATAGTAGATAGTAGTCTCTGTGAGACGATATTCGGAATTAATAAATTCACTTTATTAATTGTCACGGTGCAAAAAACTTGTTCGTGAAATTCTCGCAAATGTATGGATCTTTTTTCTCTTTCTTCCCCCATTTGAATCCAATTTGTGGAATTCGTCCACCCATATATATTACAGCCATCAACGAACCCAACAAATGTCCATAGGCTAAGCCTGTTCCTGTAGATTTGTTTCTGCCTTAGACTAAGCTCTTTTGAAATGTATGCAAAGAATTTCGAATTTGATAAAGAAATGAATAGTGCAGTAGGAAACCTTCATAAATCTCCTTCCTGTAAAAATGCAGCCACCAGCATCTTTTAAACCTCTGGTTTGCCGAAGCAGCTGCAAATGTTCCATATCCCACCTGATATTTTTTTCGAAAATTCCCGCTAACTGACTCCAAGTTTATTGACAAGATTTATATCACTCACTCCAAATTTATCAAAATCAAGGTATGAAGTTAGATTAGTTCTGTTAAATTAAGACAGAAAACAAACTTTATTTGTACTTATGGATACTTACGGGATGAAGANAACTACACATCCGTCCCCGCCTTATACCCTAAATATATATATAACAAAATTTCTATTTATCTAATGTAGTCTCAATTATTGATCATCTAGTGTATAATTATTTATGAATAATGTTATTTAGCACCGATTTACATGGCATTATGTGATAAGTTCAATTAAAAGTGAAAGTATATTTTTCATTTAATTGTACTTATCATTCAATGACATTTAGTGTCACATAAATTGGTGTTGCAACACTAGTGGTGTTAAATAGCATTACTCGTTATTTATTGCATTCCAAACTTTTCTGAATTTTCTTGAAATAGCACGATAAAGGTTGGGTAGGAGTGAGGAGAAAGGAGGTGTAAGGTTGTCATTTGGAAGAAGATGGGTATATTAGGATCATGAATCAAGAATGAAAAATAAAAATAAAAATCACCATTACCTTTCACATGCACAAATTTTGAAGAATCAGTAGCCGCAAAAATTGTGTATGATCATTATGCGCACATCATCTTAATACTTAGAGGGTGTTTGGTGGGGATTAAAATTAGATTTTTAGTAGATTGTGATAAAAAATTTTGAAATGTGTTGTTGAAAAGTTGTGGGACCCAATAAAAATGTGATTAATATTGATTAGTTGACTTTGACTTGGATTAAAATCATATTTTAATTCGGACCAAACATGGGCTAAATGTATAATTAATGGTGAAAATGTCAAAAAAAAGATATAGACATTTTGTATAATAATAGTGAAAAAATGGAATTTTTTTTTTCGGTGTTAATTATGCCAATATTTATTTTTAATACTCCAAAAGTACCTGTACTTTTTCCCTCCTTCGATATTTTTGTTTTACTGAATTTTTATCACAAAAGTTTTTAACGAGATAGATATTATATAATGAGTCATTCAAGGGGAGCGTTGTAAATTAAATGTTTATTGGTGAATGATCATACATCTGCAACCTTAGTTATCTCTTGTAGTCCTAATAGTTCTCTATAAATATGGAAATTTAATTCTCAATAAAAATAAGCACAAATATATTGACTTCTATATTTATTTATTTTTATTCTTTAGTTTATAACATATACAAAATTCCTTTTACTTTTGACTAAGGAATTGATTTTAACTTATAGGTTTGTGCCACCATCCTTAGTTGCCTTTGACTAAGGAATTGATTTTAACTTATATACACATCCAATATGACATGGTGGACATGTCTTGAAGACCATTTAAGCTGATTTCTAATTTCCGAAAATGCGATATGAATAATCACCTTTGGATATTAAGCTATCCGATTAGGATTCATCCAACCCTATCAACACATCGAACTATAAAAAAATGTGTCCGTAGAATAATGTGATAAACAATTTGGACGAAGTGCAATTGGCGAGAATGACAAACGTGTGGTGGCATCACACAAAATCAACAATCTCCTCCACTATCTAATAGTTACCATATTGTGTAATAATTTGAGGAATTGGAACACATTGATGTGATAGGAGGTTGTGCACACAACTACACTGAGAGCACTACCTTCAAAAACCCGCTTGCATTGCTTATTTATACCAATAAAGATAAGCCTCCAAGGAAGATAATACATATGATACAAGCTACACGTTATCTTATTAGAACCAAGTACACAATATGTTCCTTCCATTTGAAGAAAGGAAGGATCACAAAGAATTGATCTTTCTTTTAGTTGTTGAATCTCTATTTGATTGATCAATGTGTGATATTCTGAATCCTCCTCTTCATCATAAATGATCCGCTTGCCTCGAAATGACCTAGAGCAATAAGGAAATCCCAATTCATTGGGCCTTTTTGATACAATCAACTAGAAAGCCTAGGGACGGAGCCATGGAGGTTAATTTTTTTTTTTTTTAATTGAATGGATTTGGGGGGCAGGCTTGGGATAAAGCATAGGGTTGTCCCCCTTCTCTCCACCCCTGTACACAAGCTATAAAAGAAATACACAATCTAGCTAGTACTTTGCACTCTCACACACACTCTTTCCATCTGAACATTTATTTGACTTTGTTTGCCGTGATGTAATGTGGAAGAAACTATGCTGGTGTCAAGAGTTTACAAGTAGCGAAGGTCAATAATAAAAATCAATAGATTTCAACATGAAAGAAGACAACAGATATAAAAGATCTACAATGACATTAACTAGTAAAATCATATTCGATACGTAAACACTGACAATACCCACCTAAATCATTTTTGAAAAGCATGTAAGATACGTAGGACGGTATGATACCCACAAGAGTTTAAAAGGAAAAGATTACACATAATTAGTGGGACTCCCCCATCACGATTATTAGGAACTAATGCAAAACAAGTAATTGTTATCACCCTTCTCTTTTGTAAAAATCTAGTGGTAACTCATCTAAGTAAAATTCTCTACGTAGTGAAACAGTGTTGAATACCACCACAAATATATGATATATTAACTATCAAATTCAGAGAGTAATGCTATTTGTACATTATTGTCATTGTGTACAGATTAAAGTACAAACCCATGATTTGGAATAGAGAGGGAGAAAAAAAGAAAAAGAAAAGAAAGTCAAATAATATAATTCACATCATCATTCTATATATTAATTCGTACACAATGATGTACAAGTATCATTATTCTATTCAGGCTGACTACTATATCCCCACTATTTTCAACAATTGAGTACATTTTATTAACTTCCATTTTATTATAAAAGAAATACACAATCTAGCTAGTACTTTGAGCTCACTCACATACTCTTTCCATATGAACACATATGACTTTGTTCGTCGTGATGTAAGATGGAAGAAACTATGTTGGTGTCAAGAGTTTGTAAGTGGCGAAGGTCGATAATCAAAATTAACAGATTTCAACATGAAAAGAAGACGTCAGATTTGAAAAATCTACAATGACTTGTGAGTAGATAAAATCATACTCAAGATGTAAACGATGACAATACCCACGTAGAATATCATTTGTTAAAAGTGTGTAAGATACATAGGATGGTATGAAACCACAAGACTTTAAAAGGAAAAAGAATACACATAATTAGTGGGGCTCTCCCCATCATGATTATTGGGAACTTATGCAAAACAAATCATTGTTATCAACCTTCTCCTCTTTAAAAATCTAGTGGTAACTCACTCTATGTAAAATTCTCTATGTAGTGAAACTGTGTTTAATATCACCACAAATATATAATAAATTAAATATCATAGTCAAGTTAATTAACTACCGTATCACCACTATTTTCAACGGTTGAGCTCATTTTACTAACCTCCATTTTACAAATTTACTGTGGACTTCAACCTACAAACGTTGACAGAAGGCAACATCCAAATTCAATTTTAAAAAATATGTAAAGAACTTAGAAGTTCATGATTGGATGACCAATAAAGTAGGCCTTCAAATAAAGTAGCAATTACTAAGTCCAAATTCTAATAATGTGCGCTCATACGCTAGTGGGAAAAAGGGAGTCCCAATCTGTTGTCTCCGTCATGCTTTCTCATTTTGTCCGTCCATCAAACTTTAAAGAGTTGTGCTAGATGAATATGCCCATGTTGGCCCTGTTCATCCAAGGGCGCCACTTGGCACCCCCTATAGATGAGAGGTCGATGGGGTCCATAGATGAATACGTCTAGAATAATTCAACTTTGAAATAATACTATAATGTTATAAGTGTCAAAATTTTAGTGGAACAATTTTTCTCATTTTTCTTACTAGCTAAATTATGTCACTAAAATTTTGAAGCTTTAAGATTGTATTGGTGCGTCAAAATTTAATTAAAACAACAAAGAGAAAATAATTAAATAGAAACGAATCTAGACTCGTTAAAAATAAAATAAAATAAAAAATTCAATGTTAGTGAATGGTGCTATGAGAGAGAGTGGGTGACAATCCCACGTGAATGACCACCACCTCGTCGGTGGGTGTCATGGTTGGCTTCATATCAACGCTAATAGCCAAAAAAATGCCCAAAACCCACAACCCACAATTGCACAAAACCATCAAATACTCACAAAAGACAACACTAGCAATAAAGTGTAGAAAAAGTCAGATTACTATCATTGAAACATTTGACAAATTCTTTGGTCGGACACCTCCACTTTAGTTATGATCTTGTTAAGGCTAGTGACCTCTTTATTATTTTTTAAACATTCTCTAACACATCACTTATTCTTGCCCTTCTCATTTTCTCCCTCTAACTGCTAGTGGCTCTCTCTCTCTTTTCCCAACTTTCTTGATCCAATGTTTCAAGTCTTATTTCATGTTGGCAGCTAAAGATAATAAGTTGGTAGTAGCATGAGGAGAGATGGATAGAGAAGCTAAAAATGAGGATTCTTCTTCTTTTCTCTCTATTAACAATAACAAAGAAGAGTCCCCTAGAAAGCCACAAGATGGGATTGGGGGTGGCAATAGTGATAGATTGAAGAGAGATGAGTGGAGTGAAGGTGCTGTTTCAAGCCTTCTTGAAGCTTATGAGTCTAAATGGACACTTCGAAACCGTGCAAAACTCAAGGGACAAGATTGGGAGGATGTCGCCAAACATGTGTCCTCACGTGCAAACTCGACAAAGTCTCTTAAGACACAAACACAGTGCAAGAATAAGATTGAGTCGATGAAGAAAAGGTATAGGTCGGAGTCTGCCACGGCTGATTCTTCGTCATGGCCTCTTTATCCTCGCCTTGATCATCTCCTCCGTGGAAATGCTCCTCCTCCTCTTTTGTTGTCACCTCAAACTTGCCACGGCCCGACTTTGATGTTTTTAGAATCATCGCAGCCGCAAGAATTGCCACAGCCTCCACCAGCGGTGCCACCTCCACAGCCACCTCTACCTCCAGCTCCAACGATGGGTTTGCAACCTGGAAATCTTGTGCAAAATTCACATGGTTCTAATGGTCTTGATCGGTTGGCCAAGGTTAGTGCTAGGAGCCATACATATGCTTTTGTTACTGTCCTTGTATCTCCTTTTAAATTGATGATCATAATTGATCAGCATGCTAAGCGAATTGAATATAGTCACTCTTTGGTTTAGATAAAAAATATATTTTAGTAGATTTTGATAAAAATTGATAGAATGTGATTCAAAAATTATGACTCATATGAAAATGTATTTTTAAAATTAATTGTTTACTTTGATTTAAATTTTAATCCACTTTTCTGAACCAAATACGGACATTATTTATACCGTGTTATGTATTCTGATGCTATCTTTTCTGTTTCGAATTCGGTTTGAAAATCAAAACTCTTAGACAACTTCTAGGATTATTTAAGAAATTAAAAAAATATATCCTAATTTTTTAAATAAAATTCGGGAACTAATTTTATCAAATACACAGAAACTTCAAATAGAAATTTCATTTCTTTGTGGGCTTCAACAATAAAAAAATTTGGTTAGTTTGAGTGATTCAACTAAAACTTAGCCCTCATTTAATTTAGCTAAAAAAGTTGATAAAAATCTAAGTAATGATAAATAATTAATTTTAATTGTACATTTCATTGGATTCACAACTTTTTAACTACACATTTTATCAACTTTTATAAAAACCTACTAAGAATTTAATTTTAACTTAATCAACATTGGCTTAGTTTAATTATAGGCTTTAACCCATATAGTATAAAACATTTAAAAGTGATTTGAGTTTGAAACAATGTTGACTAACTTCATTAAAGGTACATAGTGAAGTTATAAATAAATTATACTTTTTATGCAATGTTTCTACGACATTTTCTTATGTGAATTACCATTCAAAACATTGTTTTTTCCCAAATAATGACCATCAAATATGTGTATCCAAGAAATTGCGATGAATTCTATTATCAAAATTAAGATGCATTGTTGCTTACATGAATTCATACGAACTGAAATGTAACAGGAAGATGGAGTTGCTAGAAAATTATCTGACCATGAATCAGATAAAAATGTCTTGGAGACAGATAGTAGCACACCGTTGTCTTATAGCAGAAAGGAGAAAATGAAGTCGAAAAATTTAAAGACGAAGATGGGGAGAAAAATAAAGCGAAGAGGAGAAGAAAGGGTCATAGCAGAGAGCATTAGATGGTTAGCAGAAGTAGTACTGAGGTCGGAACAAGCTCGAACGGAGACTACGAAAGAGTTAGAGAGAATAAGAGCTGAAGCTGATGCTAAGAGAGGAGAAATGGATCTTAAAAAGACTGAGATTATTGCAAATACTCAACTGGAAATTGCAAAGATCTTTGCAGGAATTGGAAGAAGTTGACAAATTAATTATTAGTAGGAATGGATACTTAAGAAAATGTAATAAGGATTTGTGAGCACACGGGCCAAGATTTGACCATATGATAATAAAAAAATAAAAAATAAACAAAAGATCTTGACTTGGATGTTAACACTAATCGAGGAAAAGAAAGAAAAAAAAATGATTGAAATTAAAGTTGCTTGCTTGTATATTACTGCTCAAGTATATATTCACCTGATATGACAACAAAATGTTGGCAGTTTAAATTTCGTAGTCAAGAATAACTGATGAATTGTACATTGGAATAATATTATCACGTATCTGGCTCTTTGACCTTATCTATAATTGATTTAATTATATTCGTAACACAAAATATTCCAAGGGTGGATTGGGGAGAATTATGCTTCTTGTTTATACATTTCCTTACGGGCAGGAAATCTGACTATTCATTAAAAAATATATTTTTAAAATTAATATACAAAAATCTGTCAATTTACATAATATCAAACTTGATGTACATGTAGCATGATTAGATTTGAAAAATGGATGGGTGTGTGGGTACCAAAAGTAGTTTAATTTCCCTTTTTCCCTTGGAGGCGGGTGGCAATGGCTCGGCATAGGCAGCCCAGTTCGGCCAATGCATCCCTTGGCCTGGCCTATTTTAGAAGTAGAGCCCACTAGGGCGTCGTACGTATAATTAAGGTAGACCCATATGATTATTATTATTATTATTTTACAGAAAATAGATGTTTTAAAAAGCAATTAATGAAATTTTAATAAAATATTTTGTTAGAAAAAAATAATAATACTGTTCATATGGCCAATGGCCTATTTACCATGGGCCCAGCTCAAGAAAGAGGAAAGTAGGACCTGCCCGTGGCCCTAAAAAATCAGGACTTGACCACACTGCCACTCCTCCTGAGGCCCTTTTATCCCTTTTGCTTTTCTTGTCTACATTGTTTTTGATTTCCACTTTAAACTCCAAAGTTTATTTTCTCAAACAGTAACAATTATATTTATACTCATCCTATCATGAGCAATTTAATTTTGCATATAACCAAAGTAACTTGAATGAGGAAGTGAAGTGATGTTGACTCACAACTAATGGACCAAAAGTCGTTTTTGTGACATAGTTATAAAACCTAGCCCGTGTCGATCGGGCTAGAAAATTGGTGACCTTGGCCCTTGCCCGAGCCAAGTAGATTAATTTAATAGGAATGCACATGACTCGAACAAAAATCAACTTTGACCAAGTTAACTGTCAGGCAAGTTTATCAATTTTCAAAATTGCTTTTTAAAATTTTGGGAGTCCAGGGTTCCTTAGACCTCTAAGTAAAACAATTAGTTCCTCGCCATTGGAGTAATAGAGTACTTTAATATTTTAATTTGCAATAAATTATATGTTTCCAATGAATTATATATATGTTTTCTAAAAGTATTTTTATAAAAAATTTTGATCCAACATTTTACTTTATTTTATAAACCTAAATAATTAGTGAAAAATAACTTAAAATAATATAAGTTTGCCTAAAAATAATTTTATACCTTCATTTTTTTTTTATAGATTTTTATGCAATGACCCACCAAGACAACGAATGTGAATTGGTGATAAATTAAAAGGGGTATTTTAATTTATTGATTTTGATTAGATCAAAATAATAATTTACGTCGTTAGATATCGTGATCGAAAACTTGATGAGTCACATACAAAAGGAGAACCGGAAGAATGAGATTCACCAATTAATTAATTAATAAGTTTTGTACAATTAATTAATTGGGTTGCTTGTTAGTAGACCTGAATTAATTAATTCATGGACCAAATTTAATTAATTAGATTAATTAAATATTGGACCGAGTTAAGTTTAAGAGACATGTCGAGCCCACTTGAACTTATATTAATAAGTCATTAAGGTTTCAGAAAAATCGAATAGAACATAAATCATATTCTTGCTAGCATAAGAAAAGAGAAATCATAATTTTCTCATTCTTGTTGCCTTTGTGAATTTTCATTGGAGGTTGGACAATTGGACAGTTATGAGTTACAGATCGTGATTGTTCTTATTCCAAGAGCAACAAAATAGTTTGTAGAATTTATCAAATGTATTATTCTAAATATGGTTTCTATCTAAACAAAAAGAAGATCTGTAATGAGAATTGAAAAATAATTTATTTTTCGCTGTGTATAAGTAATTTCCCAATATAAGCAACCCAATGTAACAAGATATCTCCATAAAATAATTGGAAGCAAGAATCTCACTAAACCATGCAGGAAATCGATCACAGAAGCACGAAGGAGTCGGAAAAGTAGGGCTCAGACTAGTGGCAGATCACAAAGGAGTAGCTGGAGAAGGTACAAAACCAAGAGGTAGCTATGCAGTCAAGTGCCAAAAAGAGGAAGTAGCATGAATGTTTGTAAATAATCTCTATTGGACAAAAGTCCACTTATATAGTCTATGGGTAGGTCAAACACATGGGCCAGGTAAAAATTAAATGGGTTGAGCCCTAATTGTCCCTAATTATCAACATGTGAGATTCTAGGTTCGTCTCGGTTCCATGGACCGCCAATTGTTACCTCGGCTCAATCGTTACACAATATTCAATAATGGGTTCAACGCCTATTGAATTAATTCAACCTGATTTATAATCCCCACCCTCGATTTATGTGGTATTATTTGCCTAACAAACATCCACCTTGATACTTGCAAAAAAAGAAAAAAAAAACACATTTAATAATCGTACAATGTGATTTCAAACAAATTGAAACATCACATACCTTTAACAATGTTTAGAAGTATAAGGCAGCTTCTAAAGTCTACCAGAGGGAGCACCTTAGTGCCCATATGTGCAGGATTGTAGTCTGAATGCACTTTCTCAAGTTATTTTAACTCTTGAGATATTATATCTCTAATAAAATGCAGTCTAATATTTATATATTTAATGCATTCATGAAATATGGAATTTTTACACATAGGAATAGTAGATTGACTATTAGGGAATACAATCACATTATCACTTAAAACACCTAGTTCATTAAGCAAACCTCTAAACCACAAACCTTCTTTAACAACTTTTGTGGCTACAATATACTCTAATTCAATAGTAGATAGAGCAGCAATAAGTTGTAGTTAAGACTTTCGCATAAGATTCACACATAGTAAACAGATAAGATGAATTAAATTTTCTATTATCTCTATACCACTATAATCAGCATCTATAAACCTTTAAGTTTCATACCCTTATTAGAAGATTTAGAAAGTAATCCTACATTAGAGGTTCTATTTAAATATCTAAACAACCACTTTAACGCTTCTAAATGTTTGGGATCAGGATTAGACATGTACTTACTTAACACACTCATAGTGAAAACCAAATTCGATCTAGTACAGACCATAAGGTACATAACGGAGCCAATGACATTAAAGTAAAAAAACTCAACTCAAAATCTTTTTCTTCGTCATTAGCAGGTAATTGTTATTTTGACAAAATAAAATAATTTCTAAGAGGTAAAAATGCAGATTTGCAATCAAGTATGTCAAATTTCTTCAAAACTTTAAGCACGTGAGGAGTTTTATGCACACACAAGCAAGAATTAGATCTATCCCGATTAATGTCCATACCAAAGATCCTCATAACGTGTCATAGGTCTTTCATGTCAATTTTTTTTCCCTAACTCTATTTTAATCTTATTTACCACTTTCACGTTAAGTCTAATTAATAACATGTCGTCCATATAAAGTAACAAATACACAATCTTTATTAGTATTGTGGAGTAGGTAATACAAGTAATGGTCAAAATCACTCCTCTAGAAACCAATAGATAAAACATAAGAATAAAAAATTTTATACCACTAATGTGGTGATTGTTTTAACCCATAAAGAAATTTCTTTAAAAAACACTCATGGTCAAGTTTATTTTTACTTTCAAAATTTTTGGACCGATTCATAAAATCTTTTCATCAAGATCACCATACAAAAAGACAGTTTTAATATCAAGTTGATCAAATTCTTAGTCATAGTAAGCAACAAGAGAAAGCATGACTCTGATAGTGGTTTACTTAACAACGGACGAAAAGATCTCATTATAATCTACTCATTCTTTCTATATGTACCCCTTGGCTACCAACCTAGCATTTTATCCGACAGGTTCACTCTCAGTCATTGCCTCTTTAATCTTATAAACTTATTTGCATCCTACTATGGATTTATCCTTAGGTCAGCAACCAAATCCTCAATTTAATTCTTGGTAAGAGAACTCATCTCCTCTCTTATGGCGTCTAACCATTCCTCACTTTTTTCACTCCTCATAGCCTCATCATAAGTGTTTAACTAATTATCAACTAGTTATTGATAACTAGTGTAGGCTATGATACAATCAAACAATCTTTGGGGTTCCTACTTGGTCTCCTCTCTATCTCTAGTTAATTAATAGTCAACTAGAAGGTCTTGGTCGATAGAATTATCCTCGACAATTTCCTCATCACCTTCTATGTTCTACCGATTTTGTGTATTAGTCTCTGCCTCGATTTGAATAATGGGAATGTGGACACTCACTCGCTCCACCTCGACTAGGAACTCTTTCTTAGCAGTCTCTTACTGCTCTCCACTTTCCATACAAGGCATCTCAGACCCCTTAAAAGTGATATCTTGACTTATAATAATTCTCACACCTTTCCAGCTCCTATCCTATAACCTATATCTTAACTCCTTCGGGATAACATAAAAAGCCACACTTCTTAGCTCTAAATTCTAGTTTCCCTCACTTTGACGGGAGAAAGCAACACAGGCAAAAGCTCTAAGCTAGAATAATCAAGACATTTACCATACCATATCTTGTACATAGTATCACTTTTTAAAGTTGCAAATGGAATCATATTAGTCAAATAACATGCAGCCATAATAGCTTCACTCCAAAAAGATTTAGGCACACAAGAACTTAGCACCATACATCTAAATTAAATAATGTGCAGTTATAATAGCTTTACCCCTAAAAGATTTAGGCATACCAGAATTTAGCACCATACATCTAAATTTATCAAGTATGATTTATCCTTTGAGTAATCCCATTTGACTAGAGTGTGTAAATCACAATCCTATGTCTAGTGATACCAGATTCATAAACAAATAATCAAATTCAACATTGTAAAACTTGAGACCATTATCAGCATGCAAATATTTTACCTTTTTAGCTATCTGGTTCTCCATCTTAACTTTTCTATTCTTAAAATTCATGAAAGTTTCAGATTTATCTTTCAGCAAATAAATCTACACATGTTTGAAGAAAGTATCAATAATAGATAGAAATATTTGTTACTACCAATTGGATGGCTCCCCAGACCCAAAAATTAATATGAATGTATTCTAATACTTTAGATGTCTTGTATGTGATAGATGTAAATGACATCCTACGACATTTACCAAGCACCCAATGATCACAAAATGGCATGCCATACACTTGATCCTTACCAAAACACACCTTTATCATTAAGAACTTAAGTTCCTTAACACTAACGTGAGTTAACCTATTATGCCACTTCTGTGTGTATCGATATTGGCGATAGTGGAATTTAAACCACCCATCACCTTAGCATGTGTGATGTATATACCATTATTCCGAATAGCCTTAAAGGTTCTAAGTGCTCCCTTAAACATCTTTTAACACCCCATCACGAAATGCACCAGTAATACCTATGAGTTCCAACTTCTCCACATAAATTAGATTCTTACTGGTATGTGGAATGTACCTAACTTCTTTTAATGTATGCATGAAACCATTGTCAAATCTGACAGTCATACTACCAATACCAATGAAGTTATATGCGATTCTACCCTATGCAACTACATATCCATGATCCGACTCATGAAAATGATCAAACCATAATTTATTTGATGTAATATGAAAATAAGCTTTCGAAGTCAAGAATCCACTCATGCATACGAGAGTTCATAGACGTGTTAATTTCAGCTGGTTCAATATCTATGAGTATGTAAACCTCCTTAGGTCCATCTGTCGGGATAATAACGTTTGCCTCACTGGGTTCACCAACCCTTTAATCTCTCAACTTGTTTTTCTCTTTATGGCACTCATTAATGAAATATCCTAGTTTCCCACAACCTTAACATTTACTCTCCTTTTTCTTCCCCTGTAACTTGGATCTACATCTCCTTTTCTTCTTGACACCGCCGTTTTGCCCCTCTCCACCCCTAAAATGATATCTATCCCTCATTTGGTGAATTTTTCATTTTTTTCTCTCGTTTCTCTCAACTTTCATATCCTCTCCTTACTCTTCAAGGAATCGATGACAATATTGAATGCATGGGTCTCCCTCCCATATTTGATTGCATCTTGAATTCCTTATAGTTATCAAGAATAGCATTCAAAAGAATAATAACTTCGTATTCATCGGAAACCTTTTCACCACAATTTGTAATATCTTGAACCAGTTTACTAAAAAATCAAGATTGTCATCTAAATATTTTGAAATATTGAAATTGAAAAACCTTTCAAATAAGAAAAGTTCATTGGGCATGGATTGAGTTAATAAAGTTTTTCAGCATTTTCCAAAGTTTTTCAGCTGAATCATGTTTACCAACTTTTTGTAAAATGGAATCAGATAGGTGCAAGATAATAAAGGTAAACGAGTTCGTCAAACTCTTTTTCTAATCCCTAGTTACAGTTGCAAAAAAGTATTATCAATTGCTTTTTTGAACTTTTGTTATACTAAATCTCTTTCATCTTTTGTTACCAGATAAAAAAAATCACTTTTATAGTTAAAGACGAGCGGTTAAAATGGTGTGCAAACATCTTAACAAATAAAACACGTAGCATGTAAACAACTTTCACAAAGACAAACACATGGAAAATGTTTTAAAGGTTGCAGATATATGCCATTCTAAATTCCCAGGAATTTATGAGATTCAAAACCTCAGATCAAGGGAATTTTCGAGCGGGTAAGGTCGAAAGTAAGAATTCTAGACAAATCAAACTCAACAACAATACGGAATTAAGCAACGATCAATATAGCCACAAAAACAATAATATCACAAAGTAGGCATGTAATCCTAATTGTTAGAAACAGGCAAGCCGCAATTCTATTGGTCACTCCACACGATAGGCAACAGCGTGAATGTTTGTAATAATCTCTCTAGTGGACAAAAGTCCACTTATATAGTGGATGGGCAGGTCAAACACATGGGGCTAGGTAAACATTAAAGGGTTAATCCATTTGTACATAATTGTTTGTACATAATGGATTATCCCCCTCACATAATGCGCGGAGTTTGTGTGTATTTAAAAATTTCGACAATGTGGTACACATCTCCATTATGAGTAGTAGGTAAAATATTTGATAAAAAAAATTCAGTACATATAGCATGATCCAATATTAAATGAGTTGAGTTTGCCCCTAATCACAAACGTATGAGATTCTAGGTCCGTCTCGATTTCGTGGACCACCAATTCTTATCTTAGGTAAATCGTTATGCATTATTCAATAAACGGCTCAAGGCCAATTGAATTAATCCAATCCGATTTATCATTACCGTCCCCGATTTACTTGGTATCAAATACTTAACACTATATTTTCCCATCCCTTCTTTTCCAGAACGAAGAAAAAAAAAAGATAGGAGGATATATTCGTAATTATGATTAGGAAAACGACACTCGTAATTGTCTTTTAAGTGCCACTTCGGGGGTCATACCGTATTGAAATTGCAGTTTCACTTTGGGGGTCATACCATATTGAAATTGCAGTGCAGCAAACTCATATCATAATCAGTTGAGATCTCAACATTTGGAACTTTAGGGAGTGTTTAACATAGCCACTTTGGGGGTCATACCATATTGAAATTGCAGTGCGGCAAACTCATAATAATCAGTTGAGATCTCAACAATTGGAACTTTAGGGAGTGCTTAACAGAGCTTTTAATAGATGTTTTTAATAAAAGTAGATGAAATTTATGATTAAAAAATTGATAAAAATCATGAATCTTATAAAATATATGATTAAAATTAATTGTTGACTTTGATTTTAATTTTTCAATTACTTCTTAAACTTTCCAAACAAACACTTAACTAGTTGTACCTAAAGCACGATAAATTCAGAAATAAGAATCTTAACTAATCCATCGTGCGGTCATGGTATGATGATGTTTGGCACTTCCATTGACCATTGGCCATCTGTATTTGACAATTTGTTGATTTATATTGTTGTTATTTCACTAAGCCCGCGATTAATCCTTTTTTTTTTTTTTTGAAAGAATGGGTTTTTGAATAGTAAAGTTAAAAAATGCGTGGTTAAAAAATAAGAAATTTTTTGAGTTTATGTGAAGAATGTTTTATTGTGAGAATGTGCGGTTGAAAATGAGTATGGGAAAAAAATAGTTTAAAAGAATGATTGTCAAATAGGAGCTAATGTTTACATTATGCTTTATTTTATATAATTGATACGAAAATCAGGCAAGAGGTAACGCTATTAAGAAATGTCTGAATCTAGTATAACATAGTAGAAATGTATTGAACGATACGAATAAATTGTTTTCTGCATGATGCTATTCATGAAGCTATGGAGTCGAAAGGGAAGGCATTCACTCTAGAACATATTTTTTTTTATGGGAAGGATTGAATAGTGTATTTGAATATATATAGTAAAATATGAAAAAATAAAAAAGAAAAAAATAAGGGTTATACTCGCCATCATCCATAATTCTGAGTTAAAACACTATTTTATTTGAAAAATGGTTTAATGTTAAATTTTAGAATTATATATTTTTTTAGCACCGATTTTGAAGTTTGAAATATGGTATGATCTTTTCTCTGTCTATTTAAAGCAACATATATGAAGTGATTTTTCTAGAATTTCTGTGATACTGTGCCATGTTTTCTTCGAATATATGGGGATGCAATAGCAGGAATAAACACATTAAACAAAAGGTCAAAAGGCAACATTGCACCCTTAGCCTTCTTAGAGAGTCATAATTTAAATTATTATATATAAAAGGGTCAATCAAAATTCAGTTGTTGAATAGAAAAAAAAGAAAATTCATTGCTTGTTCGATTTGTGAGATTCTGATTGATATCTGGTGGGATCCCTCTTTCTGAACTGTCAATATCTTTCAATATCTCTTCTTCAGATATATTAACAAACCTTTCTGGATGAGCAAACCATTATTCTCCATTCTTCCTCTTGCACTCATAAGTTTTCGAAGCAATTTTTGTTTAGTTTTTATACTGATCAAAGAGCATGAAAATGAGCAGAGTAGCCTTGGAAACGCAGTTTCATGTATTAGCAGTTGATGATAGCCTCATTGACAGAAAGTTGATTGAGAGACTCCTCAAAACTTCTTCTTATCAAGGTATTTTTACATTGATTATTGCATTAAGCTTAAGAGCAATTTTGTTTTTTCTATTTAATTTTGATATTTATTATGTGCAGTTACTGTAGTTGATTCTGGAGTAAAGGCTCTAGAATTTCTGGGGTTGATTGAAGATGACAGTATTGATTCAAACTCAAATGCTAGTAGAAATCATCATGTATGATTCAAACTGTAGTGTATTTTAGTTCAACCTTTATAAGAATGCTATGGTCTTCGTTTGTATTAGATTTTCTGGTTGAATACATTTGTTTGATGTTCATATATTTATGTTCATTACAGGAAGTAGAAGTGAATTTAATTATTACAGATTACTGTATGCCTGGAATTACTGGTTATGATCTCTTGATAAAGATCAAGGTAACCATTTGCAATAGAATTGTTTTCTTGCCTACGGTGGGCAGCCGTCAATGTTGACAATTCAACAATACTGACGACTTGACTTGCTGACTTGGTCGTGGGCAGGAGATCATCCCCTGCAATTTGCATATACTTCCCATTATTTTCAATTTCTTCAGAATATACATATGTGACAAATTTATCTGATTCTACCTTGTCTAATCGAAGCCTGCGACTATAATGGAGTATTATTTATGTAATATGCAGGAATCGACATCACTAAAAGACATCCCAGTTGTGATAATGTCATCAGAAAATGTTCCATCAAGGATTAACCGTTGCTTAGAGAAAGGAGCAGAAGAATTCTTTCTGAAGCCAGTTCAACAATCTGATGTTAATAAGCTTAGACCCTACTTATTGAGAGAGAAAGCTTGTATCAAACACCTTTCTATTTAAAAGAATTGTTTGTGGAGGAAAGGATCCAAATTCATCTGTTATTTGCTGATGAAGAAGAAAGATTCAAGCACTCGGAATAAATCAAACGAAGAATATTAAGTACCTTAATTTTGACTTTCATTTTTTTTCCCTTTTAACACAGTCATACATATAGATAGGTTGACAGATTTATTCATTAACAAGAAACGTTGCCTTTTCTGACACTGTAAATTCATCGGAAATATAAGGTCGTGATAGTTTTTGGCAACTAGTAGAACAATAACTACCTATGGCTTGGGTAAATAGTGTTAATATTAGAGATGAAAACATTCGGATTATCCACTCGCTAGAGGCCATCCAGGAAATGAGTGCACTTGTTTTTAATGTTGAGCAATGATCGATGTCGATCTCAGCCTGGCAGTCCAAATTTCATATATTTTCATTTTCTTTAAACTAAAAAATTACAAAAAAAAAATAAAAATACAAAGCCTGGTCCAACAGGTGCAATATTGGGGTCTACATTTTCTTGCATCCCAAGCCTCCTAAAAAGCGAGTTGTGTCGGTGTGCAACCCCTAACCCCCCAACACGAGAAGAGAAGAGAGAGAGAAAAAAAAAAAAACACTAGGAAATGAGTAAACTGTTGTGTTTATTAATTTGTCATATGGACATACATATGCAATTAATTGTATATAAAGCTACTTTTAAGTTGAACCCAATTAAAGTGATTTAATAAATAATTAAATTGTAGGGCTTAAGACATCTAAATAAAGTATGAGTCAGATTGTATGTGTAGATATCAGATCTATTATGGTTGTATTTGACGATGGACCAAATACATATGAAAATTATATAAGGGAAAATTACACAAAATCCTACCATTAAACTTTCAAATTCAGATATAAGATATAAAACTATTTTTTTTTCCAAAAATCAGGTGAAAAATTAAATTTATAATAATTATAAAATTAAATTAATTATATAC
>CAIGRB010016134.1:35664-48148 GCA_903798255.1 Fraxinus quadrangulata | reverse complement strand
TAAATTAATTATATACCTAACCCATATACTATCCACCCACCACAATTTCAATTTCAAACCCTAATCCCTCTCTTCTCCATATCCCTCTCTTTTATTTCCTCTCTCTCTCTCACCATCAACGGAGGACCATCGTCGGTGGAAGAGCACCACAATGCTCATGGCCCTGTCGTCGTGCGCAATCCGCTGCGCATAGCGGGGATGGCGCAGCGTCGCCTGCGGAAAATTCATGTGTTGTGTAGCAGCGATGTGTATAGATAGAGTTGCGACGGAATTGCCTGGATCTATAGCTGCTACAACTCCAGTTGCGGTCAGATCCAGATCTATGTGTATATAGAGGTGTGACGTGGTGGTGGTGGTGGAGGCATCGGGTTGGTGTTGATGGTGGTGGCGCCACGCAGCTACGTGATTTGTGTTTATTTCATGGTAGTGCGTGGTTAATGGTGAATGATAGTGTTGTATCGTGGTGGTGGTGGTGGTGACATTTTCATAACGATCTTTGGCTGCCGCGGGGCACTGCTGATGTGACGATGAGATGGTGATTCTGCAGGCGGTGGTGATGGCGCAGGGGGTGATGGTGTTGACCGGTTGGGCTGTGTTTTCAGCTATGGATGGGGGATGTGGTGGTGGTGGTGGTTTTTGGGTAGCGGCAATTATGTTTGGTCGTGGTGTTGACGGTTTGGTGGGCTATTTTTTCGGTTGTGGATGGGGGCTGTAGTTGTGGTGGTGCTTAGGTAGCAACAATTATGTTAGATATGGTTATGGATCAGACGGCGGTGGCGCAGTGAAGGTGGTGGTAGGACAGTGGTGGTGTTGAAGGTTTGGTGTGGTGGTGGTGGTGAAAATGTTGGCTGCGATGTTTGAAACGGTAATTTTGTTGCTGAGAAGTGGTGGTGGTGGTGTTGGCGATGGCGGTGCGTTTATGTGGTGTTGGTGTTGGCGGCAATAGTGTGTTTCTGTAACGATGGCGGGGTTATATTGGTGGTGGACACAAACGATTTGTTGATTGTGATCAATAAATTGGTTGGTGTGTACCAATAAATAATAAATTGTGATCAATAAATACTGTGTGGCCTACAAATTTATTAATTTGTGACCAATAAAAATAATCCGTGACCTATAATTTGATATTTTGTGAACATAAAATAAGTTGTGTGACTTATAAATTATGTGATTTATGACCGATGAACAATTTGTGACTTTTAAAATTTTAATTTGTAACCGATGAACGAACTGTGGCTTATAAAATTTTTTAATTGTAACCTTAAAATTTTTGATTTGTGATCCAATTGCATACATCTGTGACCTTTATATATTTATTAATAAAACATATAATTAATTAATTAATTCAAAAATAAATTTTAATAAAAACCTGACTTTTGAAATTTAAAACATCTATCATTAATTTTGAAATAATGATACTTAAAAATCCAGTTTATATATTGTTCTCATTATATAAAGGGTTATAGTCTCCAATTCAAATACAACTTCTCGTTCTTTATGTTATCAAATCAACACAAGAGTACAAGAAAAAGCATATTGAAGATAAAGATCTAAAATCCATAATTAAGAACAATGATTGAAAAAAAAAAAAGAATCAAGCAATTAAATTGAAGAACAAGGCAATCAAGATTATGGAGCAAGAAACCAAAATTAAAATCAAAAACTCAAGAATCAAAATTGCCAATAATCAAGATTCCAGATCTGAAATCAAGATCCATTATAAAAGAATTATTACCAAAAAATTAAAGTATATTCCGCATTATTAATTTTCTTAATGATTTGATATGGAGGATCTTGACAATTAATTAATTAGGTTTTCTAGTTTTATAAAGTTTCAACGAGTGATATCAGAGTCAAATCCATTTTAAACATTTGAGAATCAAGAATTTTAGGGTTAAAATTCATATTTTGGATTTTATTCAATTTTTTGGGATGTGAATTTTAGCCCTAAATTTTAAGATTTTAAATTTTGGGAATTTTTTTTTTGTCAAAATAAAAAATAAAAAAATAAGATAAGGATTAAGAGATAATCAATTTCAAATCTTGGTACTCAATATTTATTTCAGATTACTAATTTTTAAAAATAGATTAGTAAAAGCAACATTCTATCAAAATAACATCTTTTATCTAAATTAATTTATTAAGAATATTAGAAATATTGTGTGCACGTAATTCATGCAAGTTTTGACTGACTCAAAGGAATGTTAATATTTGACCGAATTATTTACACATGTATAGTGATAACTGATAAATATATGACAATTGTAAAGTTTTTCATTATGTGAACATTGAATCGGTCCAAAGATAGACTTGATATTTGACCAAATTTATGTCAATATTTGATTACTACACCAAGAGTGTCATTTACAAATTGATATTTTTTGTTCAAAAATTAAATATCAATGTTGTGCTCGATCTCTTGTAATGGGGTTCACCATTATTTGAAATTATTGATTGTACAATACGTATTCCTACGTGAACATGTTATTTAGGTTTAACTTCTCTTTTTTATTAATCCATCTACTTCTATAATATCTATCATAATCAATTTAATTCATGTACTTCTCTTTTCGATTAATCCAATATCTTTTGTTATAGCATCGATTTATACCTTGCATTAAGGTTGTTCTACTAACTTTATGGATAAAATTTTTGCTAATAAAAAGGGACACAAATAAGTGGAATCGTTCAAGCCAGATAAGTCTTATGATCATAAAGCGTGGAAATCCAGCAATATTCGGGGCCCTATATCCGATGAGGTAACTACTGTCAAAGAATTTCTTAAAGAAATTGAAAAAACGCTTTGCAAAAGTCAATAAAGCATAAATTAGCATACTTTTAGCGAACTTAATTTAACTAAAGTATAAGGGTAAAAAAAAAGTAAAGAAGTACATCATGAAGATGTCTCGTCTTGTTTCAAAACTAAAAGTATTAAAGGTAGAGCCGTGTGATGACTTGCTCATGCATTTTGTTTTAATTTCTATTATTGCACAATTTGGATAATTTAAGGTTAGTTACAACTGTTAAAAGGGAAAGTGGACTCTTAATGAGCTCATTCCATATTGTGTGTAAGAAAAAGAAAGGCTAAAGTAAGATAAAATTGTTATTACTCACTTGGCAAGTACCTCTAAAGACAAGTTATAAAGAATTAGAAAAATGCATTCGGTTCGATTTAAAATAAACAGCGAAAGCCTGAAAAGTGTAAATCTGGCTGCTACTTTTGGAAAATCTGGGATACATAAAGATAGATTATACTAAATAACACGTTTGGCATTAGAGAAAAGTACACTTCCCACTTTGATTTGTTTTGAGGTTAATATAGTTTCAATACCTAGACACATTTAGTTGATAAAGTTCTGGTGACAACACTCATATAAGTATGTCTATGAGAGGTTGTCTGAACAGTCAAAAACTAATTGATGTTGAACGATTCATCTATGTAAGGCAGCGGCAAATCAGTTAAGCTTGAGGCTATATGGACTTTTAGGTTATTATTAAAGAATAGTTATGATTTGAATATGAAAGAGATATTTGCAGTGCTGTATTTTAGATGAAAGTTGGTTTCTATTTCTATATTGATCAAATTCGGTTACTCTTGTTCAATTGGAAATAGTCAGTTTGATCTTTTTCTTAGTTCAAATATTTTGGGTACCAGTTCTTTATCCGATTATAATAACTTATATCTACTTAACACAATTGCTTCTTATAAAGAAACCTTGCATGTAAATTCATGTGGTATTAAACAAAAATTAACCAATGAGAATTTTACTTCTTTATGGCACAAGCGATTAGGTAACATCTCTCAAAAGAGAATGAAAAGTCTTGTGTCAGAAGTAATTCTTGATTCCTTTAATTTTTCATACTTAAATGTTTGTGTTAATTACATTAAGGAAAAACAAACAAATATAAGGAAATTAGGTGCCAATAGGACTTCGAGCGTCTTAGAACTAATTCATACGGATATCTGTGGGCCATTCACTTCAACTTCTTNGCATTATTAATTTTCTTAATGATTTGATATGGAGGATCTTGACAATTAATTAATTAGGTTTTCTAGTTTTATAATGTTTAAAGTTTCATAAAGTTTCAACGAGAGATATCAGAGTCAACTTCATGTTAAACCTTTAAAAATCAAGAATTTTAGGGTTAAAATTCATATTTTGGATTTTTTTTTTCAATTTTTTGGGATGTGAATTTTAGCCCTAAATTTCAAGATTTTAAATTTTGGGAATTTTTTTTGTTGTCAAAGATAAAAAAATAAAAATATAAGATAAGGATTAATGGACAATCAATTTCAAATCTTGGTACTCAATATTTATTAAGGGACATACAAGGCTGATGTTGAAAAATAAATCTATAAAATAATTTAACAAGTCAAATCTTACCATAGTAGTTAATACTATGACAAATACAACGGATCAAGAGAACAATGTCCATGGCCTTTTGCTAAATTCCTAGAAAAAATGTGGAATAGTCCTACAGTACATCAGAATCTCTCTAGATAGAAGCAATAAAGACTGCAACTTAAATTTTCAACAAAGTTCCAATAAAGTAATTGTTAAAAGGGGTTACAATTTTTTTTAAAAAAAGATCACACTATTAAGTCAATTTTCAAAACGAAAAAATATTCGATTCCTTGAGAATGTAGAGTTTGATGAGGGAGATAAGATTATAAGGTGAAGGATTTTATCTTGAAGGAAAAATATGTCTTCTGTTGCAATTGACAATGATCAGGATTAAGGACAATTTTTTGCTCTAGATCTTATTAAAGTAACAATTTCAGATTAATACAATATTACAAAATCCCCAATACACAATTAAGAGGTTGTTTCAGAAAAATAAATTCAACAAACTCAATAACAAATGCCATTAAGGAAATCCACTATAAAAAGGAGAAAGACAATTTTGGATGACTTTATAGTCTTTCTCCAAGAAAATAAGGATGACATGGATTGATGGAATAAGAACTAATCAATCAAATTTCATCAAACCATGCAAAAAAATTATTCTAAAGAGTTGATTGATGTCATGCATAAAGAGATAAAGTTCATAATTAATAATGATGTTTGTGAACTTATCCCATTGTCTGAATGTGCGAAACCCATTGATTGTAAATGAATATTCAAAACTAAGAGAGAATGGAAAGGTGATGTGAAGAAATATGAGGCTCTTCTTGTTGCAAATGACTTTACTCAAAAGGAAGACATTGAAAGCCCAAGAATAGTTAACCAAGAGGGGGGTGAATTGGTTTTTGAAACTTTTTCGAATAATTAACTAAATTCATGTAAGTTAAAAGCACGTTGATAAATTGATAATCATAAGCAAGTTCAAGCACGTAATTCAATCGAATGATAAGAGCAAATATGAATAGAAGGCAACTAGACACAATTAAGCAAGCAAGTAAAACGGTGTAAATTTAGTTTGATCTTTTTCTTAATTCATATATTGTGGATACAAGTTCTTTATTCGGTTGCGATAACATATATCTGCTTAATGCAATTACCTCTTATAAACAAACATTGCATGTGAATTCACATGACATAAATTAACCAATGAAAATTTTGTTTCGTTATGGCACTAACAACCAAGTAATATTTTTCAAAAGAGAATGGAAAATCTTGTGTCGTAGGAATTCTTGATTCCCTTAATTTTTCAAACTTAAATAATTATGTTAATTACATTTAAGTAAAAACAAACAAATATAAGGAGATTAGATATCAATAGGATTTCGAACGTCTTAGAACTAATTCATACGATATATGTGGGCCATTCAATTCGAGTTCTTGGAATGGTCAACGATTATTTATTATATTCTTAGATGAATTTTTCTCACTATGAGAAATCTCAAACACTAAACATGTTCAAGACATACAAGGCTGATGTTGAAAAATCCATTATAAAAGAATTATTACAAAAAAATTAAAATATATTCCGCATTATTAATTTTCTTAATGATTTGATATGGAGGATCTTGGCAATTAGTTAATTAGGTTTTCTAGTTTTATAATGTTTAAAGTTTCATAAAGTTTCAATGAGAAATATTAGAGTCAACTTCATGTTAAACCTTTAAAAATCAAGAATTTTAGGGTTAAAATTCATATTTTGGATTTTTTTTTCAATTTTTTGGGATGTGAATTTTAGCCCTAAATTTCAAGATTTTAAATTTTGGGAATTTTTTTTGTTGTCAAAAATAAAAAAATAAAAATATAAGATAAGATAAGGATTAATGGACAATCAATTTCAAATCTTGGTACTCAATATTTATTAAGGGACATACAAGGCTGATGTTGAAAAACAAATCTATAAAATAATTTAACAAGTCAAATCTTACCATAGTAGTTAATACTATGACAAATACAACGGATCAAGAGAACAATGTCCATGGCCTTTTGCTAAATTCCTAGAAAAATGTGGAATAGTCCTACAGTACATCAAAATCTCTCTAGATAGAAGCAATAAAGACTGCAACTTAAATTTTTAACAAAGTTCCAATAAAGTAATTGTTGAAAGGGGTTACAATTTTTTTTTTAAAAAAGATCACACTATTAGGTCAATTTTCAAAACGGAAGATATTCGATTCCTTGAGAATGTAGAGTTTGATGAGGGAGATAAGATTATAAGGTCAAGGATTTTATCTTGAAGGAAAAATATGTCTTCTGTTGCAATTGACAATGATCAGGATTAAGGACAATTTTTTGCTCTAGATCTTATTAAAGTAACAATTTCAGATTAATACAATATTACAAAATCCCCAATACACAATTAAGAGGTTGTTTCAGAAAAATAAATTCAACAAACTCAATAACAAATGCCATTAAGGAAATCCACTATAAAAAGGAGAAAGACAATTTTGGATGACTTTATAGTCTTTCTCCAAGAAAATAAAGATGACATGGATTGATGGAATAAGAACTAATCAATCAAATTTCATCAAACCATGCAAAAAAAGTTATTCTAAAGAGTTGATTGATGTCATGCATAAAGAGATAAAGTTCATAAGTAATAATGATGTTTGTGAACTTATCCCATTGTCTGAATGTGCGAAGCCCATTGATTGTAAATGGATATTCAAAACTAAGAGAGAATGGAAAGGTGATGTGAAGAAATATGAGGCTCTTCTTGTTGCAAATAACTTTACTCAAAAGGAAGACATTGAAAGCCTAAGAATAGTTAACCAAGAGGGGGGTAAATTGGTTTTTGAAACTTTTTCGAATAATTAACTAAATTCACATAAGTTAAAAGCACGTTGATAAATTGATAATCATAAGCAAGTTCAAGCACGTAATTCAATCAAATGATAAGAGCAAATATGAATAGAAGGCAACTAGACACAATTAAGCAAGCAAGTAAAACGATGTAAATTTGCACAAAGTAAAAGTACGTTAAGGAGAAGGAATAGAGAGTGAAAATGATATAATATGAAGGTTCAATCCAATGCAATGATCTACGTCCTCCGTTACTAAGCTCTCCAATATGAATAAGACATTTTTCACTATGTTGATTGACTTATACTGCAATCCAACCGTTTACAACGTTTTCAGTGACTTACAAACAAGGAGCACCCATCATTTTACAATATTGGGCTTTCCGAGACCTCAACACGATCCACGCTATTGAGCTTTACATGACTTCAATATGACCCATAATTCAAAATAAGTTTATAAATGAAATTTTTTATTCTTTATGAACAATATATTCAAAGTTGAGAACAAGAAAAGAAGAAGGCAAACACTTTAATAGATGGCAATGAATATGACTCAAATTGTAGGTTGAAAAACTTTTTGAAGAAAAGATTTTCACAAAATTAATCACTAAAAAGGTTTCTCGAGAATTTAATGATTTTGATCTTCTAAGGATAGAAAATAATGTGATTGTGATCAATAAAAACCTCACTTTAACGCTCAAGAAAAAATTATTGCAAGTGAAGAATGAATGAGATATTTATAGCACTCAAATCGGCCAAAAACTCTGCCCAACCGGACAAGACATCCAGACGTCCGGATCGTTTCAGGACTAGCCATTTGTAAGTGTCAGAACGGTCAAAAAAGGTGACCGTTGGAGGTCATCCGAACGTCTAGTTCCTTATCCGGACGTCCGGATAGGCATTTTGTCCTCGGATGTTTTCTTACGTGATTTTTCATTTGATACAATCTCTTGAAGTATTTTCTCATGTATTATTTTCAAAGTAAGTGACTTAATAAAGAATTTATGCAATCGTTTGATTTTGAAAATAATTTTTCTTATGCATAAAAATTTACTTTGAGCTCTTAGTGATTCGTTTGCCAAGTATTGAAGTATTTTACCTTTACAAGAGTTTTAGTATCTAAATTTAGTATTTCGATAATTGACAATGTGCAATTCTTCGTGATCTCTCGACTTTCATCTTTATGTCCCTTCAATTGTCAAGCTTGTTTCCATGTTGATTTGCCGAATTGCAACTCTCGTGATCTTTTCCGTTTTCAATGATATTGCAATGACCACTCTAAAATACTTGAATACAATATGTTAGAATAAAATGTAATTTATTTGTGATAATCAAAACGATAAGTCAACCATAGGTCAACAGACATTGACATTAAAGAGACTTTTTCTCCGGATTATATGAAAAACTCTTTTAGGACAATTATGACATTTGTGATTCATTTTAATCTTAAGCTACAATAGATGGTTTACAAATTTAAAAAATATATATATAGGATTAAGCTGGTTTCTGTAATGGTATAACAAATTTCTTCAAATAATTATATCATTTGGTTTTGAAATGAATTCTGTTGATGATTGTGTATATCAATAGTTTTGGGAGTAAGCATATTTTTTTGATATTGTATGTCGATGATATAAAGTTCGCCTGCATTAATATAAGCTTATTGCACAAAATCAAGAGATTTCTGTCTTTACATTTTGAGATTCAAAATATTGGTGACGCCTCTTTTGTATTAAGGATATAGATACACAGCGATCATTCTTGGTGTATTTTTGAATTATCACAAAAGATTTGTATCGATAAGATTCTTAAGAGATTTGAGATGCAGATATGTAAAACATGTGACACATCTATTGTTAAGGGAGAAGAGTTAGTCTCAATTAATATCCCAATGATAAATTTAAATAAAGAAAAATACAAAAAATTCACTATGCTTAAGGAGTTGAGAATTTAATGTATACTTAGGTTTGCACACATTTGGATATAGCATTCATTGCTGGAACGCTAGACAGACAATTTAATTAACTTTGGGATGGAAATTTGGAAAGCAAC
The DNA here is from genome assembly GCA_903798255.1 of Fraxinus quadrangulata. Classification (NCBI taxonomy): domain Eukaryota; kingdom Viridiplantae; phylum Streptophyta; class Magnoliopsida; order Lamiales; family Oleaceae; genus Fraxinus; species Fraxinus quadrangulata. The sequence goes on along the minus strand of CAIGRB010016134.1, from coordinate 38,892 downwards.
CATGAGGTTATTCGGTATTTATAGAGAACTAAGGATTACATGATCACATTCAGGGAAAGCAGACGAATTGGATATCATTGAATATTTTGATTTTGGTCATGGAATATGACTGCAAAATATTGTCACTAGACTGCATATTTTGGATGGATTTGAAAGATCACTTTAGTTATTCTGTGACAATAGTAGTCTTGTATTTCAATATGAGCTTGATGTCGTTAAAGTTTATAGACATTAAGTTTCTAATTGTCAAGAAAATAATTTTGGAGTGATTAGGTTTCTATAAAACATATTAGGACAAATTTTATAATCATGAATTCATTTACTAAATGGCTACCATTCAAGGTCTTTCACGAGCATAATATTCACTGATAAGTGTGTTTTTGTACACTTATTTAATCTAAATATGTTTATTATTGATAAAATGAGCAATTTTCTGTTCACGATTATGTAATTATTATTTTTGTAGATAAAAATCACCCAAAGAAAAAAACAAGACAAAAGGAGGAAAATGGAATAAAAGTGTGAAATTTTGTGAATTTGGGGACCAAAGTAAACATAGCAAAAATTTGAAGGATCTTGGATGCAATTTATGAAGGGCACAATCGATATGAACGTCAAAATATGAGGACCAAATTGTAAAAGATAAAAGTTAAAAGACCTGACGTACAATTATCTCAGGGCTTAGAATGCAATTTTTGAAAAATAGTTTGAAAATTTTAAAAACCCTTCCTGGGACATGCAGCTTCTTCTCCAATTCCTTTTTTTTTTTTTCTTTCTTTTTCTTTTTCTTTCTCTTTCTCTCCTCTTTTCCTTTTCTTTTCCTTTATTCTTTTGATTTAACTTGTAATTTTGGAGGCAAAATCAAGAGTACAAGAAGAATACATCTAAAGATTTAGAGAAATATTTGGGGAGTCAAGGCCAAGCTTCAAAATGGGTTTTATCTATAACTTTATATTTTATCAAATATTTTGCCATATTTTAAATGTATTGGATAAAATATTCTCATTTTTGTCATTTATATAAAATGAGCTAATTATTTGTGTTGGGATTTATGGTAGTAACTTGACATAACTTTAATTAATTTTAATACTTGCTCTTTAATGCTAAAATGATTATTTTCATGTATATTTATTATTGTGTTAAATGCTTTTAATTTATTTGGCCATTAAATAATTATGTTTAGTGATTTGTATATCGTTCGAGAGAAGATTGTACATTTTAAATTAAATAGTAAATACTCTAAGTTTGTATAAGGGATAGAGATATATTCCTAACACTAGGTGATCCATTGAACTATTTTCTCTAAGATTTAATGCGGCTGTTTGATTTTAATCGATATAAAGATATAGTAGGTTAACCAATCAATTAAAGTTAATTTCGTTCGAGAGTGATAATTAACTAAATTTGGAAAACGGGTCTAACATAGTAAATGAGTAATTTATTAATTGGCTTATGGATAAATTAATTAGGTGATGGTTAAGCGAAACTATCAATCATAACCACATATTTCCTCCAAAATTCTCAAGTATTTATGCTTTCTTATTTGGTAGATTTGTAATTAATTTTACTTAATTTCCAAAATCAAAGTTTATTGTGTGTTTGTTTTTATTGTTAAAATTAAATTGACTAAAGTTGTGTGATTAAAAGTAAACATTCCTCGAGGATCGACAACTTAGACTCAAAAAGTTTACTTTATTACTTAAACGTGACCTGTGCATCTGCGGTATAAAATTTTAGCGAACAAGTTTTTGGCGTCGTTTTCGTGGAATGTTTTTACTTTGATTACCATCTTAGTTTTAACAAGTTTTTTATTTATTTATTTACGTGTTTATTTTTATTTTCGTATATTTAGCTAACCCCTATATTTTTGATCTATCTTGTATTGGTGTTCTCTCCTTGTACTTTCAGCTGTAGTTGTATAATTCAAATCTTGGTAAAGTAACAAAGTGTTTGCAATGTCTAATCTCTACATTGACTGTGAAAATATGCTTGGAGGTTCAAGATGTAAAATTTGTCAAGCGATGATTGTACAGGACAATGCTTGTATTTGTGCACCGATACCTTAATGTCGAAACTTCTTTGGTTTAGACAACATTTAAAATGTCGAAAACAAGCATTGAACAACTTCGATGATAGTTACATGCTCGCGGGAGATTATGTACCTGATGATTGGGACGAGAACATCAAATCTTCGGGAGATGGTCCTTCATTTTTGAATGAGAAGGTACTTGCAATATATTACCACGAACTTGCCAAGTTGGATGTAGATGACATACTTGTGGGAGATTAAAAATATTGGGATGGATTTCAAAAGTGGGGGTATAATCCACTCAATCGAGTTAATAGGAAAGGCTTGCCATTGTCTGTGGAGTTTGATTGTGGACCACTCATTCAACTCGATGAGAGTTCAACTATTGAAAAAGAGCCTAAAATGAGCGAAAAATTAATTACAATGGAGCTAAATGAGGATGTGGCAATCAATGACGAGAAAATCAACTTACACTCTTCCAACTTATTTGATAGTCAATATATTGATTTTGTGATTAAACCCGATGAGGAAGTAGAAATCTTCATAGTTGAATTTAAATTAGATGGAATAGAAAAGTCATATTATATGGAAATGGGCAATGTTGAGTTTCGGAGATCCAATAATGAGTGGAACAAAGCCAAACGAAGTAAAATGAGCAAAGCATCTAAAGCCTTCTTTAGATGCACGTGATTCAATTGCCAAAATCGAGCTAAAAACTGTATAAAAAAACGCTTAGTAGGAGACAACCCAAATTTCTAACTTTTAATCCTTTTATTTAATTTTATGTATTTTTTTTATTTTTATTTGATTAACTATCATTGTTTTTGTAGGTAGTTTTTGAAGCCCCCACATATCCATGATTCCTCATAAGTTTGAGGGTAGATTGGTGTACAAGAAGGTCATTTACCCAAATTCATTAAAAGCATCACAAGTACTAGTAGAGTATTGGTACCTCTTCACCAAATATCCAACCTGGGAAGTTTCGTTATCCCCCTCTTTTTTTTTTTTAAAGTTTGGGGGTGATTGTGCTTAAATTGTTGTGATTTTGTGATGACATGTTAGATAATCTTGCCGGCTTAGCGTGGTTTGAAATTTTTGTGATTTTGTATTGATATGTTAGATACCCTTGCCGGCTTAGCATAGTTTAATGTTTAAATTGTTGTTGATTCATGAGCTATAACCAAATATACTATTTGTGC
>CAIGRB010016134.1:22003-34226 GCA_903798255.1 Fraxinus quadrangulata | reverse complement strand
TTAGATAATCTTGCCGGCTTAGCGTGGTTTGAAATTTTTGTGATTTTGTATTGATATGTTAGATACCCTTGCCGGCTTAGCATAGTTTAATGTTTAAATTGTTGTTGATTCATGAGCTATAACCAAATATACTATTTGTGCATTTTTTTTTTTTTTTGTTTAAAAAATTGCTTATCCATGTGAGATCCCAAGTTACTTTGAGCACAATGATTACAATTATTTGTTATCTAGATGTGAATTTTTTTTTGATTGATTGATAGATTGTTTTGAATTGGTAAGAACTAGGTTGTAGGTTATGTTTAATTTTTTATCAATCTTACCTTCTCTTCTCTTTCACTTAACCATATTGTGAGATAAATTTTGGGGTGTTCGAGCCGGTGAATGATATTTTCTAGAATTGTGTTGATTCCATGCATGTTTAAAAAAAAAATTGTGTGGAGTGCCTTTTGCTAAGTATAATATGTAATGACCATATGCTAGAGATCTAAAACCCATTTATCTTGTGATGCTAAAAAAGAACATTGCACTTGTTGATTCTCGCCTCACTTATTAGCCTTTTGACTTGATTTATTAAGTCCGTATGGGTATCTTGAAACCTGGTACCCAAGTTTAAACAATTGGAGAGTTATCGATATAAAACTCGCTACAAATGTCAATAAGAAAGATTAAGAAAGTGAGGTCAATCATGAGCTTTTATTGAAAATTTTGATGAAATTGTGCAATTGTATTTTACGTTTGGGTTTAGATAACTAGTGAATTTGAATTACTTAGTATAAGCTTAAATGTCATAGTACTCGCTAGTGGAGAATCATCACGTGGATAGATTTTTGACATTGCCAATTAGGCCAAACCAAACTAGCGTGGGAAAAAGAAATGAGTGATTTGAGACCAACATTTAGATTTACACTTGAGAAAAAGAAAATAAATATATATATTTAAGGAGTGTGAATCTCACGAATGAAAAATGAAATATTTAACCACAAGGGGTCGTGTTAGAGCCAATTTGAAATTTTTCGTATCGATTGAACATTGGATAAGCCTAAATTATTTTTGTTAGCATTATTTAGAGTATATTTGTGAATTGATTATACAATTTTACGCTGGTTGATTATTATAGCAAGCTATCTAATGTTGTTAATCTTTATCATATATTACTTGATTGTATTAGTAGATAATCTTACTCAGGACGAGCAAGAACTTAAGTTTTGGGGTATTTGATAAGTGTGTTTTTCACACTTATTTAATACCTAAATATATTTATTATTGATAAAAATGAGCGATTTTCTACTTACAATTATGTAATTATTATTTTTTTAGGTAAAAATCACCAAATGGAAAAAGAACAAGACAAAATGAGGAAAATGGACTAAAAGTGTGAAAAATTAAGAATTGGGGATCAAAGTGAACACAGTAAAAAGTTGAAGGATCTTGGATGCAATTTATGAAGGGCATAATCGATATGAACATCAAAAATATGAGGATCAAATTGTATAAGATAAAAGTTGAGGGACTTAATGTGCAATTATCTCAGGGGTATGGACTGCAATTTTCGAAAAATGGTTTGAAAATTTTAAAAACCCTTCCTAGGACATGCAGCTTCTTCTCCAATTCTTTTTTTTTTCTTTTTTTTTTTCTTTTCATTTTTCTTTTCTTTTCCTTGCTCTTCTCTTTTCCTTTTCTTTTCCTTTCTTCTTTTTTTTGATTTAACTTGTAATTTTGGAGAAATATTTGGAGAAGTCAAGGCCAAGCTTCAAAATGAGTTTTATCTATAACTTAGTATTTCCTCAGTTATTTTGCTATATTTAAAATGTGCTAGATAAAATATTCTCATTCTTGTCATTTATATAAATGAGCTAGTTATTTGTGTTGGATTTGTGGTAGTAACTTAACATAACTTTAATTAATTTTAATATTTGCTCTTTAATGTTAAAATGCTAATTTCATGTGTATTTATTATTGTATTAAATGCTTTTCATTTATTTGTGTTGACCTATGATTCAATATATCTTTACTTATTTTGATTATAACAAACAATACACTTCTATTTCTAACAAATCTTGTTTCTTGAACTGTTCATGAATAAATTTTCTTAAGTACTCAAAAGCTCAGACCATCTTCCATTAAAGAACAAACAATCAAAAGAGACTCAAAGAGATCAAGAACCTTGAGGATTAAAGTTTTAGAAGTTGCTTCGATTCGTATGTAAATGTATAACTCATCGATTTTAACAAGTGCATAGAGCTCAAACCATTCATCATGAATTCATCACTAGAATAAATATGTATGTTTTTTATATGATAATAAGTTTGGAGAAATAAACATTTTTTACATAAAAATTTATTTTTCAAAGGTATAAGTACTTCGATCGATCGAAGCTAATTCGATCGACCGGTTTGCTCGACCGAAACATAATTCGATCAACTAGTTTGATCAATCGAAGTGTCAGCCGAAACTCCAATGATTTGAATTTTATAACGGCTATATTCGAACTTCGATAGACCGAAATTGCTCAATTGAAAGTGACTGATTTTCAATCTTTTGATCTATAAACAGTCATCTCTTTTACATTCAATTCTAACAACCTACAAGAGCAATTAAAAGAGTTTATTTATTGAAAATCATTGAACTAACTTGAATATATATTCTATTTCATTTATTACAAAGAATTTCTTGATTGTTTAAAACTAGTTTCATCTATTTTATCGAGGATTCTACCTTACAAGAAAACTTTTCAATTTCATTTACTTTCAATTCTTGACAAATGTTTTCTTTGCCAACACTTATATTGAAGTTTAAATCTCTTTTCTTACTTAACTTTTATTATTTGTTAAGAGAGATCATAGGTTGAAAAGTTTGATATAAAGATACAAACTATTTCGTTATCTATCATTTATCAAAGTTTACTATATAAACACTTGAACTTTACTATTTGGTATCTATTGAAGTGTTATCATAACTCTTTAAATACTTAAATTTATTATATCATTTATTAAGAGAGCTCTTTCAATTGTAAAATTATCATTTATATTTTGGTAGTTTCGAGAGCCATGTGAAAACTCGATTGTTGTAAAGGATATGTACTCTTTGTTGTAAGTCACATAGGGATACGTGCTCCTTGTTGTAAGTTACTTAAGGATACGTGCTCCTTGTTGTAAGTCACTTAAAGATTAGTACTCCTTGTTAGTAAGTCACCATTACGGTATAATTGGCCTTACCCGTGACAGAGAGATTGGTAACGGGGACGTAGAACACATTGTGTATCGAACCCCATTAAATTCCTTTGTTATCTTTACATTCGTGTACTTTACTTTAAATTGTCATTTATATTGTGTAATATCTATACTTGAATTAAGTTATTGAATTTGCATATTTATTTCTCATATTATACTTTGCATTTATATCTTTTGAATTAAATAAGTTGAGACTAATAGTTGAAAAAGTTTCAAAACCAATTCACCCCCCTCTTGGTTAGTTATTCTTGGGTTATCAATTTGGCCATTAAATGATTGAGTTTAGTGATTTGTATATCGTTCGAGAGAAGATTGTACATTTTAGACCAAATAGTAAATATTTTAGGTTTGTATAGGGGCTATAGATATACTCTTGACCCTAAGTGATCCATTGAACTATTTTCACTAAAATTTAATGCGGTTGTTTAATTTTAATCGATATAGAGATATAGTGGGTTAACCAATCAATTAAAGTTAATTTCGCTCAAGATTGGTAATTAACTAAATTTGAAAAATCGGGTCTAACATAGTAAATGAATAATTTATTAATTGACTTGTGAAGAAACTAATTAGGTGATGGTTAAGCGAAACCATGAATCCCAACCACATTTTTCCTTCAAAATTCCCTAGTGTATGTTTTCTTATTTCGTAGATTTGTAGTTATTTTGTATTTATTTTTATTGTTAAAATTAAATTGACTAAAGTTGTGTAATTTAAGTAAACATTCATCGAGTAATCGACAACTCAGACTCAAAAAATCAACTTTATTACTTGAACACAGCTTGTGCACTTGCGGTATATAATTTTAGCGAGCACTCAAATGGGTATTGCATCTTTTGATAATATGTCAATTTAGTAGGAGTTTGTATTCGACTGTTGTCTATTTTAGACACATAATTTTATCCATAGATATTCGATTTATTTCAAAAATAAAGTATTCAGTTCAATTCCATTCTGATTAAAGTTTATGGTTGATCTCATTAAAGAATAATGTATGATCAGTTATAAATAGGTATGTTTGGATCACATTACATGTAATTTCCATTCTACACATTCACATTTGATCTATATCATTTAATTGTGTTGATATGTGTGACCATCGAAGGTTTAGTTATGATATTTGTAACGAAAATCGCTTTGATCCTATATTGATATAATCAATGGACGAGATTGTTCGGAAATACTTTTTGTTGTGATAGTAAAAAGTTTGAAGTCAGAAGGTTATACACACATTTATAAGTAACATAGGTGGCCCAAGTGGGAGATTCTTGTGTTTATTAATTTGTCATGTGAGCTTATATATGTAATTAATTGTGTATAAAAATATCTTAAAGTTGAGTTCAACTAAAGTAATCTAATAAAGAATTAAATTGTTATGTTTGGAGTATCTAAATAAAGCGTATGTCGAATTATATTTGTAGAAATCGGGTATATTAGAGTTGTATTTGAAGACGTACCAAATACATATGAAAACTATATAAAGGGTTATGATCCTCAATTCAAATGCAACTTCTTATTCTTTGTATCATCACATCAACATATGAATACAAGATAAAATATATTAAAAAGTAAGATTCAAAACCCACAATCAAGAACAAAGATTAAAAAAAAAAAAATTCAAGAAGAATGGTTGGAGTAATTAAATTAGAAAGACAAGACAATTAAGATTATCAAACAAGAAACCGAAATCAAGATCAAGAACTTAAGAACAAAAATAGCTAATAATCAATATTCAAGATTCGGAATCAAGATCCATTATTAAAGAATTAAGTTATGTTCCGCATTATTAACTTTTCTCTTGATATTTGATATGGCGGATCTTTACAATTAAATAATTAAAATTTCTAATTTTATAAAGTTTAAAATTTCATAAAGTTTCAACATAAACAAGTTCTCTAGGTGCTTATAGAAATTTACTATTGTGAAATTAGGTCATTTTTTATGGGGATTAAAATTAGATTTTTAGTATATTTTAATTAAAAATGATAAAATGTATGGTTGAAAAGATGTGTCTCATATGTGGTTAAAATTAATTGTCGACTTTATAAAATTAAAATCAAAATTTAAATTTTTACCAAACATTGGCTAGATCAATTCCCCTTCAAATCAGAAATTTGCAATTGACAACTCAGTATTGTTTCAATTTATTTTGCTTGTAGACTGAGCAACCCACTTTTCATTAAAATGTAAAGGATATTTAGACCATGTTTGAATCTCAATTTTTGTGAAAAATAAGTTTTGTAATAGCGATTGTTTAGAGAATACGTTGTTTAAAATTAGAAAAAAAAAATTGGATTTATGTGCAAAAGTATTTTATTAGAAATTGTATAGTTAAAAGTAAGTTTGAAAAAAAAAAATAAGAGCTTTTAGAAAATTGAGCTCAAACAGAGGCACACGATTTAGGATAAAACAATGGTCACCTGTTAAATTTTAAGGTATTGTTTGATGTATTCCTATATGTTAGAAGTGTGTACGGTTATATGGATCAGATCTACTATTCAAATGCAATTTCTCATGATCTTCTTAATGTTCTAATAATCTCGATAGGTACAAAATACATGGCTCAATAACCCTAATTGAAACATGGAAAATTCTAAAGGAACATAACCCTTACATAAGGGTGTCCATTATGGACACTCGACGCCCCCTATTGGAGGGGGCACGAGTCTCACCTAGGTGTCCATTGGAAGATTATTAGTGTGTGTATTATTAGTGTGTGTGTGTGTATAGAGAGAGAGAGAGAGCACCTGTTGAAGCTTGTAAGTTTCTGGAGATATAATTTATGGCAAGAAGATCAAACCAGTTATCTTTGTAAACATTCTTGGAGTCATNAATGCAATTTCTCATGATCTTCTTAACATTCTAATAATCTCGATAGGTACAAAATACATGGCTCAATAACCCTAATTGAAACATGGAAAATTCTAAAAGAACATAACCCTTACATAAGGGTGTCCATTATGGACACTCGACGCCAGAGAGAGAGAGAGAGAGAGAGAGATTTCTATGACGTGGAAAACTAATACAATAAAATCCTAGTTATTTTAGCCATTCTTAAGAGTCACTTTCAAATCCACTAGAACAATCTGAAACTTTTATCTCAATCCAACTACACTAGATTATAACTCTCTAAGAGATTATTCAAATTTCAAATTAATTAGATCTAATTAACAATTTGACCAACCAAGTAAAAACTATGGTCAAAGCAATAGTATGACATATTTTCCGAAGTTCAAAAAGGCAAAATTGTATATATCCGTCAATTATCATGAGAGATTTATTCTTGTATTCAATCCCCATTTTGGTAAAAAAAAAATTGTATTTTAGAATATTAATTTTTTGAGGAATGTATGGTTGAAAAAGATGAAAAGTTTTAGATTTACGTATAAAATTATTTTAAGAGAGAATGTGTAGTTGAAAATAAATTTTGAAAATATGATTTTTTTTTGTTTAAATGGGGCCAACATAGCCTCTTATGATTTTTTATGCCTATTTTATTCGGATAAAATCAAGTTTCCCTTTCCTCCTTACTTTTTTTTTTTTTTTTTCCCATGTGCCGATTGTGTCTTTTTCATCATTATTATATTCTTTTCATGGATTCTTTTAGGTCTTAAGTTGTATTAATAATTCGTTAGACAAAATAATTATTATATTGTTAGGTGTTAAGTTGTATTGACAATTATTTAGATAAAAAAGTTATTATAAAAGAGTTGTAAAAATTAGGGCATGTTTGATAGGCACCTTTTTTTCAATGGAAAATGGAATTGAAATTCTATTTCTCACTTTTCCTATGTTTGATGACAATTTTTTCCCCCCAAGAATTGGGTTTTCATCTTTGTCACTTTTCTTGGTTTTAGTAACCAAACGAACACCAATTTTTATTTTTTATTTTTTTATTTTTTTTATTTTTTGCAATCCAAACAAATTATATCCCCAATGTAAGAAATTCTATCATTTTAATTGACAATTTTTTTGAAAAATAAAGCCAAACGAACACCAAAAGAAAGAAAATTTCAACATTTTTCAAGTGAAAAATTATACCAATCAAACACAATTAATTGATAATTCTCAATAAAACAAGTTCTAGACAATTCAATTCCCTACAATTCATTTTCCTGACACCCAAATTCCATCTTTGAATCAAACAGACCCCTAATGAGTCTTTTGGGGTACTGTATAGATAAATTAGGAATCTTTGAGTTTGAGTGTGAAATATGAAGAAATAGTCACCGGATTTACGCTAGTCTGCCCCTAGTTGATGCTCGAGCATTCAAAATAGAACCAAGGTCATCCACCCATCGCTCGAGCGATATGTTTTTCGAGAAATCCTAGTTCACGATTTGCAAGAGTTCTATATATCATATACTAGCAAATAGCTCCATATTATAAATATCCAAACCCTACTTCGTAAAAGGGAGGTTGATCATTATTTTCTACCTTCATATTATTCTTTGAAGATCAACCAATCTTGAGATCAATAAATGACAAGTTGAGGAAAATATCAAAATCATATAATCAAAAGCACACACTTCCTAAGTATAATCAGAAAAGTATTTTCTCAATATCTTTCAGAAGTTGTTGAAAATTGAGAGGTTTGGACCAAAAACACATGAAGAGTATAAGAACAAGATGTTCTAGTGATTCACAAGAGATAGATAATTCCAAAAGATATAGAGCAGGTACAACAGGTCTTGGAGATTATAAGAATTAGATCAACAAGTCTAGTAGATTTTTTTAGGCTAAATTATAATTTAAGTTCTTATTGTCTATAGTTAAAGTTACTGAATTGGTCCTAGAATTTTTAATCCTGTAAATGATTTTCTCCGTCAACAAACCTTTTATTACTACTTTATTTACTATTGTGACAATTCAACATGAGATAAAATTGACTTGATTGACTAAATATATAGAACAATTAAAGGTGATTTGTTACTTTTAATTGATAATTTTTAATTTCATTATTTGCCTATTCATCCCCATTCAAGTGATTTTAGGGTGAAATTAGTAACTTTCAAGTGCTATCAGAACTCAAATTTGATTCCTAACCCTAATTTTCTAGATGAGTAGTTCAATATCTGTCCCGTTATATTTTGACGACAGTAACTATGCTTATTATAAAGTTAAAATGAATGAGAACTTTTCTGAAATCGATAGATGCTCGTATTTGAGGTTGGATTGCCCCTTCTAGCACTATTAATGATGTTGTCACCCTGGCTCCTATATCTAATTGGTCGAAAACAAATTTAGATGAGGGTTATTGGAATATTAAGGCTTTATATGCTTTATTTGTGGCCGTGTCACTAGAAAAATTTAGGCATGTGTTTGATTTGGGATGATCGTTATCTGTTGATAACATGGACTTGAATATGGATTGACTTTAATTTAGTAGACCTAAATTCTAGTATATCCCATTAAAAGAAAAAAAAGGTTTCGTCTTATACTCTTTTTTGAAATATATTTGACTCGAACACTTAAGTTCGAGAGATTTCTTATAACCTGATACACCATGATCAACTTAATTGGAGTCATTGGCTCAAAACTCGTTACAGAAGTCATCTTAGTCGTTTAAAGGAAAAAAATTGTACATAAGATGTAAAAAAATGGAAAGAAAAATGATGAAGTTAAAAAGAAAAATAGAAATTGTATGAAAATGTATATATGCTAATAGTTAGGGGGAAAAATAATAATATACATTAGAAATGAGTTTCATTTATAGATCCTAATATTCATTCTTGGTTTGACTGTCATTATTAGGGGAATAACTTTATTTAATAGTGAAAGTATGTCATTTTTACAAATTTAAGGTTTAAAATCTTGCTCACAAGGAATTAGTGATACTTTACATATATGAGTCGTTTTATAATTTATTCCATTGAAACTTGATTGAATATGTGGAAAAGTTTACTGATAATTGATTATGCTTGTGCATATTATTAACTGCATCTTTGAGTTATTATATATTATTAATATAGTTCTCTTCGTCATTTGTAACAAAAAGAGGAAGAGATGGACATTTCTCAATAGCATTCAAAGGTTGCTGAAAATTGAGGGATGTTAGACCAAAAGTACAGAAAGAATACAAGAACGAGATGTTTTTAGTGATTCACAGGAGATAGACAATTCTAGAAAATCGGGAGTAGGTGCGAGTGAAGTACATTCCAGCGTGTCTTAGAGATTGCAATAATTAGATCAGCGAATCTAGTGAATTTTTTTAGGTACTATCTTGGTCCCAGAGTTTTTAATCTTGTAAATGATTTTCTCCATCAATAAATCTTGCGTTGTTTACTATTTTATTTACTATTATGGCAATTCAATATAGGATAAAATTGACTTGATTGACTAAACATCTAAAACAATTAAAATGTGACTTGTTACTTTTAATTGGTTATTTTTAATTTCGAGTTATTCACCTATTCACTCATCTCTAGGTGATTTTAAAGTCGAACTATTAACTTTCAGATTAGTAATTTGAAACATGAAGAGTACAAGACAAAGATGCCAAAGATGTTATAACTTTTAACCGAATAAACGAATCCACTTATAATATACCAAGATCAAGCACAAGGTTGCGGAAAATGTAAAGAACACAAAGCACAGGAATTGGTCACCCAAAAAAGTAGGCAGTTCAGCCACCACTTACCTACTATGCGTTAGAGGTCCAAAATATAGATCTTCCTCTTTTCACTATAATCAACTAGAGAATGATACGAGGATGAAGATTACACAACAGATTCCACTCAAAGATCCTAAATCGCACATGAACTTCAAGAAAAACTCTTGCATCACTAATGAAACAACCAGTCAAAACTACTCAAATCCTCTAAAACCTACCATCGTTCCAGAGTTTTACCAAATCCCAAAACACCCTATCACAAAGAAATTTTTAGAGGTTAGTAGAAGCAGAAGAATATAGAAGAGACAGAAAGCTGGTTAAGAATCAGGGGCCAAGGGAGGTCTTAACTTACAAAAAAGAAAAAAAAAGGGAGGAATTTACAAAAATGGTTAATTTCATGCTTCAATTAAAATGTCTAATTTTGATAACTCTTGCAAAAATGATCAAATTTAGTACTAAGTTATCTATTATACCTTCAATGAAAAATAAAACAATTTTTTTTTTGTCAATTTGTTATGAATTTTGATAAGAATAGATAGTTTACATGACAAGTTACATTAAAATGACGTTCTCGATATTTTAAAAGTTGTTATCGATATTTGAACTCTATTTATCTTGATATTTCATTTATCCAGAACCAGATTTCATTCCAAACATAAAAGTTCTCTATATTTCATAAAGTTATTGACATTTGAAATACAGTTCTCGATATTTTACACCCGTGTCAATGAGAAATATATTCTTTATTGTGATTTGAAATAAGTAGGGTAAGTTATGTGTCAAAATTTATTAGTCAGCAAAATTTTTAATTGTATGCACATTTTTTGTTGGAATTGTAAATTATTAACAAGTGTATTTTGGTTTAAAATAATGCAAAATGGACATTAAACAAATTTTGGACATTTTTACAAATGACGACGTGAAAATTGACATTTCTTGTAATTTCCTCAAGATTTTCATCAGTCTAGTATTATAAATGATATTTGTCCCCGGCTTCGTCGAGAATAATAATAATACGAGAGACCGTATCAAATTTATCTTCCAACATATACGATTTGAGTAATCAATCAATGTTTATAATATGAGAGACAGTATCAAATTTATACTGCCCGTCAACAGATACGATTTGATTAAGCAATCAATGTTGGGATTGTGTATTGGATTGCAGCAATTTTGTCTAGTAAAAAAATAGAAGTCCCACTCCATATCTACCACGTGGATTGAGCTTTCTCCGTCATTTGGGTTGCAAGTAACAACGATCTCCGAAAAAATAACAAGTAAATATGCCATTGGTTGAGCCTTCTTTTTTTAATTTGAAAATAAATTTTATAATATTGAATTTTTGAAGAATGTATGATTTAAAAGTTGAAAAAAGATATGTGTTGATAGAGGTACCAAACGGGTCGAACTGCTCATCGACTCGACGACTTAGCTTATGACGGCTCTAGCTCGTCAAACGACGAGCCAGAGCACGAGCTCAAGCTCGTGGCTCGCATAAACGTTGACCATCATTGTTGAAAGTTTAGTGATCGTTGCAAACGGTTACTTAACTATGAAAATTGGCAATTTTGGCCACTATTTGATTTGATTTTATTCCTTCTTTTTCTTACTCTAAGAATACTTCAACCCATTTCCAAATTTTTTCACACAACATTCCAACAACTCTCACTTTATTCCACATTCTACTACATTCATTTATACTTTTAATTTCAATTTCAATTATTCAATATCACTTATCACACTATAAATTTATAATTATAATTTTACACATCAACTTTCTTTCAATTCTTAATTTCTTTACATGAATTTTGCTAGAAGAATATAATTCTTGACATAGGGGTGACATAGTGACCAAATGTCACCCCCTATTGGTGTGGTGCCTGGGCCTGCAGGATGGCCAAATTATTGTTAATTTTTTTATAAAGTTATCTTGCTGTACGTGACCCATTAATCATTCTTGATAGGAGAAATGAAAATCAAGAAAAATATTGCAAGTGGATGTCCCTTTTTTATGTGTTTACGATAAAAACACATAATACTTCTTCAAGGAAAGAGATCTCTTAATCCAAGTTTTTACATAAGAGAGAGTGTCCCCTATTTATGCTCGCTCGCGCTCTCTCTCTCTCTCTCTGATTCAATTTATTTTTGATTTAACTAAAAAAAAATTGGTAAAATTTAAGTCAAAGTATGTAATTAATTTTAATAATAAATTTACTGGGGTTTACAGTTTTAATCAACTTTTTTATCTTAAATTTTATCAATTTTTATTAAAATCTATTAAAAATTTGATTTTCATCAAAATCAAACAGGAGCTCAACGAGCTAGGCGGGATCATCCTTTTGCTGGAAATTCAATTCCCAAATGACGTTCTAGCAAATCA
>CAIGRB010016134.1:8001-20508 GCA_903798255.1 Fraxinus quadrangulata | reverse complement strand
ATATATATATATATATAAGAGTTATAATTTTTCATACTATTGTTTAAAAGTTTGTTTAAAGCCATTTAAAGATTTTTTAAATCTACACACTTTATGGTCCAAACCTTTTATAAGAAATCCCTCAAGTTGGTTCATGTAAATATCCTCTTATAAATCTCCATTTTAGAAATGCAATTATGACCTCCATTTAATGAATAACAAGACCATATCATGAAGCAATAGTAATTAACATTCTAAAAGAGGTAAATCTAGTAATAGATTAATAAGTATCAACGAAGTCAACTCCTTCTTTTTGTCTATCATTTAGCCGCAAGTCTTGTTTTAATCTTATAAATTGAACCACTGACTTTACACCCAATGATCTTACATCTATGAGCTAAGTCTAGTAACTCACAAGTATTAAAGACAAAATAGAATCATATTCCATATTTGTTGCTATCTGTCTCTCACGACAACTATCCTTTCGCTTTGGCTACTTGAGAATATTTTCTGTTGTGAATTCCTTATCAACTGACTTTGTGCATATTTATAGAAAAAGCCACCAACTTTTCAAACCCTAGACCAAGCTTTTTCTTTTTATTTTCTTTTCCTAGTTGCTCTAAACTCCCACTAGGACCGGAAAACCTAATTGTTCTCAACCTTCGATTTCATATTGAATGTTGAGTCCCTCAACTTAATTAGATTTATCATTGAGTCCTCAAACTATTTATATTTTGAGTCAACCCAAAAATAGACTTGTAGAGAATTGTGATTTCATCCCAAATGATCCATCCATTAGGTGGAGCAGTTCAATCTTCTGTAATCTCATTACTTAGCTGACGTGGAATATTGTTCACACTTTTCTAACCATCCCCTCGAAGTAACACATCGTCTTTCCTACCCTCAAATGATAATTTCTTAAATCTAGAGAGGATAAAAAGCTCCATTAAGGGCCAATGTTTCCATTGCGCCATG
Source organism: Fraxinus quadrangulata (assembly GCA_903798255.1). Taxonomy (NCBI): domain Eukaryota; kingdom Viridiplantae; phylum Streptophyta; class Magnoliopsida; order Lamiales; family Oleaceae; genus Fraxinus; species Fraxinus quadrangulata. Next base: position 19,554 of record CAIGRB010016134.1, on the reverse strand, counting down.
GACTTCCACCTTACGTGGGTACAATAGCCTTTTCAAATCAACAATAGATCTTTCTGACCATTGGGATCTAATTCAGGGCAAACCATGCTTTTTTAGTTGCAACCGAGGATTTTGTCTTGTGCGTCTGCACATCGCATTGTTTTGTTGGTATATAGCTCTCATACCTCTTGTAAAGAATTGAAGCTCTACCTCAGAAGGTTAATTCACTAGGTAGAGTGGCTCAATGCCTTATAGCCTGTTACTTAGTCCATGTCTAGCTGATGTCAAATAATATTCTCACTTTCTTTCAGGGAGGGGTGGTTATTATTTGATTTACAATTTATTTTTCCAAATAAACTTCCTACTAAATTGGTGAGTACATGCAATTTTTGACATCTTTCTCGCTATCTCGAAGAATCAACACGAACGATTATTGAGCATTCTTCATGTTATACATTATGTTGTCGATTTAATGACTTGTAATCAAAAGAAAGAAAAATAGAATTGTATGAAGCGAGGTATGCTGTAGCAAATCTCCTTAAAATAAATTTGCCCCATGTATTGGTGCCAACCAGATAATTGGACGTCCGTTTCTCAAGATACAACAATTCTTCCAAAATAGGTACTGCACTATATCAATTTTGTCAGTCGAACCAAAGTGTTGACAATATTCTTCTTAAATAGAATATACACGAATTAAAATGTTATGACGGAATTTTATTTCTGAAAATAATTCGAATAAAATTATTTCTGCAAAATGAAAAGAACAAAATTTTTGAAGAGAATAGAGAATTAGAAATCAATTGTAACTTGAATTGATTTGGTGTAGAAATTATGGAACTAGAGGTCCATATTTGTAGATTTTCAAGTGGTTTTTTAAATGGTTGCATACATAGATAACACATTTTCATATTAAACGTTGTAGATTGCATCCTATCAAAAGGTCATGACTTTTCATCGTGGACATTTTAAGTAATCACATCCATCCAAAACAACACGACTCTTTGTATATACCATTTGCAATTAAAGAGTTGCACCTATTGAAGACTTGTTCTAATTCAGACCTATAAATAATAACCATTTATGCCAACAATCCCCTACATGAATGGAAGACATTGACAAGATCCAAGGAAAAAGAAGAAAAGTATTACTGAAAAATAATAAATCAGATAGGTAACTTTTGCTTTGAACATTCCTTACTAAGAATATATTGGACTAACTTGGCTAATCAGTAAACGTAATGTTTTAAACTATCGACCATTAATGCAAGCCTAGACAATAGATCAAAAATGTTATTTTTCGTATCAAACTTTGGTTCTATTTTGTGTTCATTATTTTGGCTCTGAACTCTCTTGGATTCGACAAGTGCATTAAATAATTCGCCTAAGTAAAATCCTCATTTGAACCGATCAAGTTCACACTCACATAAGTAATGTTCTATAAAGAGTACTCTACAATACTCTACTTATACTGTTTCCAAGACATAGTCATCATTAAAAGTATAGCTTATCGTAATCAATTTTTGGTAGGTAGCACTTAGTTGCATCATAGAAATGATGAGTTAAAATTCTGAAGTGCTTCTCATAAAGTCATTCATAATTAGTTTTCCTATGGAACCTAGTTCGTGGGATCTTTGGTCGCCAGGTTAGGTTACCATTAAGTTGACCCGTTATATAAGTTTTAAGCCAATTTTTCTCGATGTACAGTAACTCTTTTATAAGTGAATCTGCTAAGTTATCCTTAGACTTAAAAACAAATAATCGATATTGCTTCATTTCAAAGTAACTGTCGAACACTATTACGTCTACGGTATTGTACACAAAATTTTCTGCTCTAACTATAGTTGCTTGATTATCGTAATAAATACATATCAGCCACATACTTTGGCCATATCGAAATATCTTATAAGAAATGTCTTAGCCTTTCAGCCTCTTCTCCTGGTTTGTTTAAAGCAATAAACTCAAATTTCATTGTTCGAGTTACTCATGTTTGTTAAGAAGATTTTTAAGAAATCACACCATATATGAGAGTAAATACATAGTCACTAGTAGACTTAGAGTCATCGATATCTGATATCTAGTTGGCATCACTCTATCCTTTAACTACGGATGATATTCCTATAATGCAATGAATACTCTTGAGTACGTTAAGCATTCCAACACTCTAAGTAATGTACTCCAATATTCGTTACTGGGATTGCTTGTATATTGACTTGGCTTACTTACTAAGTAGGCTATATATGGCCTCAACAATTCATTAAGTACGTTAGGTTTCCAATTATCTGGAATACTCAAATTTTTTTATTATTTTCGGTATTCTTGTGAAGAACTAAGTGAAGAGCAATTGGATTATTAAACTCATTAATACTATGGATTTTAAGCCTCTCATTCACTTTATCTAGATAATGTGTTTGAGACAAAGTTATCCCATCAGGTGCCTAGAGATTTTCATTCCCAAAATCAAGTTTGCTTCACCCATATCTTTCACATCAAAGTTATTGGTTAAAAATATCTGTTTCTTTTTAATAACTTATATATTAGTCCCTAAGAGCATTTCATTAACATATAGACAAACAAAAACACATCCAACTGGCATCAAGTTGAGTTTTGACGATATCTTTTAACAATAAGTCAAGCTTTATATTTATCTATTGTACCACTGTGTTTTAATTTTCTTTTAAAAATCAATTTCTATCCAATTGGTTTAGTTCCTTTGGGAAGATCAACCAATTGTCAAATATTATTACTCATAATAAATTTGATCTCGCTGTTTATAGCTTCTTTTCAGAATAAAGATTCAGAGCTAGTCATAGTCTTCTTATATGTTAAAGGCTCGTTTTTTAACCATAAATGACATAAAGTCTGGATCAAAGGATTTATCAATCTTTTTTTCACTCCTTGGTTCAGAATCTTAATTTCTTTCAAAAGCATCATTACTCTCCTTTTCTAATATTCTCGGGAGTATCCCTTTTATTAGGACACACACTTTCAAAGAATTCGGCATCTTTAAATTTGATAATCGCATTGACATGAATGTCACCTATTTCAGATTTATATACAAGGAATCTATATGCACTATTATTTATTGCATATCCCATAAAAAAATGCGATCAATAGTTTTAGACCCTAACTTGATCCTTTAGGGGATGGAATAGCTACTTTTGTCAAATACCCTCACACTTTTAAGTACTTGTAGGAAGATATTCTGACTTTTCAAAACTAATATAGCGCTGAACCAATTTTTTAAGTGGAACTCTATTTAGAATAAAGTTAGAAGTTAAAATTGCTTCCCCACTACAAGTTATGTGGTAAGCTAGAACTAATAAGCATAGCATCAAACCATACCTTTTAAATTTCTATTTTTCATCTCAACAACTTCATTTTGCTAAGAAGTGAGTGATCTTTTAATGAATAATATCAGACTTAGCATATAATTCATCAAACAACAAGTTATATTCATTGCCTCTATGAGATCTTAGTACCTTGATCATCTTGTCAAGTTGATTTTCAACTTCATTTTTGTAAGTGACAAATGCAACAAATTCGTGTCCTTACTACTTAAAAAATATATATATAACAGTATCTACTATGATGATCTATACATGTGATAAAATATTTTTTACCACGTCGAGTATGAACAAATTTCAGATCACTTAATATCACTATGTATCAATCCTAATGACTCACTATATCTTTCAACTAAATTGATAGGTTTTTTTTAGCAAATTTTTCTTCAACACAAATTTCACATTTATGTTCATTTTCTGATTCAAGTTTAGGTACATGTCCTAAACTATCAATTTTCTTAATGAAGCACAATCAAAATATCCTAATATGCTATGCCATAAAAAGGAAGACTCAAGCAACTAAACACAAGAATCATTATTATTCGTAACTTGCAGGTACAAATATGTGGACTTATTGTCCACTACAAGAACATTGGACTTAAACAGACCATTAAGTAAATAACCTTCCCATCATGCATTGGTAAGTACAAATTTATTAGATTCAAACACCATTTTGAATCCCTTCTTACTGAGTATAGAACTTGAAATCAGATTCTTCCTAATTTCTGGGACATGCACAACATTGTTCAACGTCAACTCTTTTTTAGAAGTGAATTTAAGAATGACATTTCCAATTCCTTTTATTATGGATGAAGTTGAGTTGTCCATATAGAGATTTTTTATCTTGATTTATCTTCTTGTACTCGATTAATAAATCATTGTCTGCATAAATGTGAAGAGTGTCTCCTATATCCACCTACCTATTCTTCGCAATTTGATACCAAATTAATTTCAGATACAACCGTATATAGGTTGATATCAACAATGTCTATTGATATGTTGTCTACTTCTGTTATATTTGCCTAGGAAGGTTTCTTCTCTTGTGCATGCTTTTTCTTGCTGCGATAGTCTTTAGCTTGATATCATGGCTTCTTGCAATTATAATAGTCTCCTTTGAATCGTTCTGCATGATTTCCCTTTTCATTGTCATTAGACGAGCTAGGATGCTTTCTCTTTTTACTTTTAGATTTGGAGTCTTCAGTCATGTTTACCTTTGCTTCCATGTTTTTCATAAAACTTTTCATTTACACAATCTTGTTATCTTCTTCAATGCGAATACCAACAATTAGATCATCCATTGTCATCTTTTTACGTTTGTGCTTAAGATAGTTTTTAAAATCTTTACATGATGAAGGTAGTTTCTCGATTATAGCAGCAATATGGAAAGATTCACTTAATTCCATGCCTTCCACCTCAATATCGTGAAGAATTATTTGCATCACTTGAACTTGACTCATAACCATCTTTGAATCAACCATTTTGAAATCTAGAAATTTACCGACGATGACTTTTTTTGTTCTGACATCTTTTGTCTTGTATTTTTTTATCAAGATATTTCCACAGTTCCTTAATTGTTGTGTATGAATAATACACATTGGAAAATATGTTATTCAAACAGTTAAAAGTGTAATTCTGACATAGGAAATCAGCATGCTTCTATGCTTCAACAAACAAATGGGATAGCATTTGCTTTTGTCTTTGTAGGGTAATCTTCACGCAATAACTTCACCAAATTGAGCATAGTTAGGTAAAATAGCATATTTTGTTGCCAATATTTGAAATTCTTGCCTTTGAATTTCTTCGACTTTTCATGTTGAGAAGCTGGTGACATGACAAACGGATTAGACGTAGAAGTTTCTCCAATTGCTTCACTAGTTTGCTCAGTTGAACTAGTCATTTTTCCATAAAACAATAAACACAAAAAATTCAATCAATATTTCAATATTGAAACCATGTAAAAAGAAATGTAGAAGAACGAGAGATTTATCTTAAGATTGTTGTCAAATTAATGACTAGTAATCAAAAGAAAGAAAAATAGAATGGAGATTAAGCGAGATATGCCATAACAAATCTCATAAGGACAGATTTTGCCCCCTACACTGGTGCCAACAAGGTAATTGGATTCCTGTCTCCCAAGATACAACGCTTCTTCCAAATTAAGGGCTACACTATACCAACCTTGTCGATCGAACCAAAGTATCGACAATATTCTTTTTGAATGGAACAAACACGGATTGAAATACACTAACTAAATTTTGTTTCTAAAAGTAATTTGAACGGAATTTTATTTCAACAAAGTAAAAAGAACATAATTTTTGAAGAAAGAGAATTAGAAATCAATTATAACTTGAATTGATTTGGTGTAGAAAATATGCGACTACAGTTCCCTATTTATAGGATTTCAAGTGACTTTTGGAATAGTTGCATCTTTAGACATAGATCACACATTTTCACATTAAATATTGGAAATCACACACTATCAAAAGGTTGTAACTTTTCATTATGCACCTTTTTAAATAGTTACACTCATTCAAAACAAACGACTCTTTGTATGCACTATTTGTAATTGAAGAGTTGCACCTATTGGAGGCTTATTCCAAATTACACGTATAAAAAATAACCATTTATTCGAACATATTTTCCTTCTTATGCAGGGTCAAAAGTTTTCTTTTGAGAATCGTTAAGGGGTCACACTATTTTCTACCTGGGATGTAACCAACTCATTTCTTTCGTTCAGAACCTCAATATTGGAGATAAACTTAATTGGTTGTTGCCTAATAGCATGATAAATAAAATAAATCAAGAATCTCAAACAGTGTTTAGGTGAAAAGCAACCATGATAACGTTGTGTTTGGCACATCGATAGGCTTATGTATTTGTTCATTTCTCTTGCTGTTACTTTGAAAATTGTTTGATGGCGATACATTATTTTTAAGAACAGATGTGCATGAATCTGTTGCATACTTCGTAGTATTTTATCAAATATTAGGTATACTTAACTAGACAAGATTCAAAAGGATTAAAGTTTGGATGTAACATATTTAAGTTAAGTGATGAATTACATCTATTAAATATAAAAGTCCTAATCAACATATAAAGATTTATGCTACTCATCTTAACACGATTTGACATTGTAAAACGAAGCTCGAGACCCTATATGGCATCAGAGACAACAAGCTTAAATGAACAATTTAATTCGTCTAAAGCTAACAAGCATTTGAATTTCGAAATTAGTATTCTCAAATGAGTCACCATTTTATGAAAGAGAGGTAAATTCACATTGTTTACAAAGTAAAAGTATTAACCAACAAATAAGGGTTCATACGACTCACCATCTTATGAGGACGAGGTAAATCTCACATTATTTAAATGTAAGAGTATTAATCAATATATAAGGGTTCGAACGGTTCTTATAAAAAACATTGTCCTTATAAGATGAAATTCCAAGATCGAATAACTCATTCCTTGTTTTTGTGTAATATAATGTACCTAACAATTCTTTATATAAATATTTTCCCGATTACTTAAGATTTGACTAGTGTATTTGAATATGGTAAAATGCAAAAATATATTTGGAATGTAGTTGAGAATTTCCAGAATTCTGAGTCAACCACAATAGTCAATATTATTAAACATATAATGGCTTGATTTGTCAAATTGTGGAATGTTGTTTTTCTTACTATTATATATGATTTTTTCGTTCTATATTTGATGTGAATTATTCGATGTATTTTAAAATCATTCTGCTATCTCATCACAAAATATGATTTCTTAATTTTTAGCTAACAAAATATTTATGATTTGGTTTGAAGTTCATCACAAGAAAGGGGGAAAATCTCATAACTGCAAAAAGTAAAATTATCAAAGGCAAGAATATCAACAACATACCAAGCTTGTTGTATCTTACGAACTAAATATAATCGAAATTATCCGTACGTCGACTCAGATAAAACTGGATGGAATCTAATATAAGGTGTGTGACAAAATTTATTAAGTTATATGACTAATTCAATATACTCGAACTTATTGAACTTGTTCAAAAACTATAAAAAAATTTAAAAAAATGAGTGGGAATATTACATAAAAAATTATTTTGCACATGCAGAGGGAAAGGATGCATTAACAGGTAGACATAACTTAAACAAAAGGTGAAGGGACAACAATAAGGCCTTTGCCTACCCAAAGAGCCATAGTAAGTATATATAATGTTCATATTTAAAATTCAACATTAGAGATATGGGAGATTCTGATTGATATCTGGTGGGATCTCTCTTTCTCAACTTGTAATATCTTTCAGTATCTTTCCATCTCGTCAAACCCTCATATATATATAGACAAACCACCCATCAGTATTCTCAATTAGTTCTTCCTTCTGCACTCAGTTTAATTTAGATCAGTTTTTGTATTTGTAATATACACTGATCAAAAGAATGGCTACTGGTGGAGTATCTTTAGAAACAAAGTTCCATGTATTAGCAGTTGATGATAGCATCATTGACAGAAAGTTGATTGAAAGACTCCTCAAGACTTCTTCTTATCAAGGTAAATCCAAATATACCGATTTATTCTATCGAACATTTCCTTTCAATTTTTGATTTGTACTTTTAACTTATGATTATAATAAACTGGATTTTTTGTGACGGATTTGATTATTAACTGCAGTAACTATTGTGGATTCTGGAGTTAAGGCTCTTCAGTTTCTGGGGCTGCTGGATGATGATGACAATGGAAGCATTGATTCTACCTCTACTTCTATGACACGAAATCATCATGACAAAGTCAATTTAATTATTACAGATTACAGTATGCCCGGAATTACTGGTTATGATCTACTGAAAAAGATCAAGGAATCGAAGTCATTAAAGAACATCCCAGTTGTGATAATGTCATCTGAAAATGTTCCATCGAGGATTAACAGTTGCTTAGAGAACGGAGCAGAAGAATTCTTCCTGAAACCAGTTCAACAATCTGATGTCAATAAACTTAGACCTCACTTATTGAGAGGAATGGCTTGAATCAAACCCCTTTGGATATTAGCTTGGGATTAGTCAAATGTAGAATGTTGAGACACTAGTTATACATTTTCATATAGGTTGATAAATTTACTGATTACTAGGAGCAATCCCCCTTTTTGACTCTTTAAATGTAAATTCATGGTCATAATAGTTTTTGGTTAACAACTCTTTTTTTTTTTTTTTTTTGCATTCTTATTCTCGATCATTCATTGATTAGTACAAGTTGTCCCTGATTTCGTTCAAAAGTTATGTTAGTGTACTTTAAAATAATGAACAAATATGTAGTCACACGTCTGTATTTGTCATTATTTTCGGGGCAATTATGTTTTAATGTTTAATTGCTCATGGTCCACTATATGTGATGGCCCATTAAAGGCTTCAACCCATTTGTTGTGTGCCCAAATCTTTGTGGTTATATGTGTGGACTTTTCATTTTGTGATGTAAGGTGTGGCTAGAGAACAAGAGGCAGCCGTCTAAGCAGTCACCTTTCATTTCTGCACTTTGTAGGCTATAAATTTTTTTTTTGGGCAACCTTAGTGGATTAAAAGGTTGAGCTTAAGGTTTGGAGTAACTTTTTGTGGAGTTGGTTGAAACAGAGCCCTAAATCTTTATAGTCATTAGTGTTTTTGGAGTGGGAAAACCATCTAGAAGTAGATCCGAAAATATTTTTCGGATAGGTGAAAAAAAACTATTGAAAAGCTTCAACCTGAGGCTGCTAGTCCATTTTCGGACCAAACTAAGCATCGACTGAGTGAACGAAGATCATATTCTTGCTCCATTACTCTCTTACATTCAGAATAGTCGATGGAAAGAATGATCTAGTGATGCGTTGGTTCTTCACGAAGTTGATGGAAGCAATTGGGAACGTTGAGAACCATGCATTCATAACTGATCGGGGACAGTCAATAATAAATGGTATCGTCGAAATCTTTCCCGATGTACATCACGATTATTGTATGTACCATATACAGGACAACCTTAACACAGTATCTGGACAGTAACATAGTTGCATTGTTTAGGAGAGCTACAGAGGCTTACAGTTTTGAAGAGTTTGAAAAGTTAATGGTCGAAATAGAAAGTTAATCACATGTTGCATGGGTTTATCTAACAGAAATGATGATCGAACATTGGGCACAATCACATTTTTCAGGACATCAATACAATATGATGACGTCAAACAATACTGAGTCGCTCAATGCTTTATTCAATAAGGATCGAGAGTTACCAATTCTCACAATGATTGAGCAAATTCATAACAAGCTGCAACAGTAGTTTCATGACTGACGTGAGGAATCACAAAGTTGCAAAAGTGTGCTAACTCCGGCTAGGAAGATAAACCCTTCAAGACTCTAGAGGCGGCGAGAAAGGTATGGATGGAACCACTAGATCAGTTTTGCTTCTCCATGAGATGTGAACGTAATATCGGATACATCGTGGACTTAAATGATAACACATGCATGTGTAGAAAGTTTCAGTTGGAGAGTTTTCATGTACGCATGCAGTAACAATGGCTATGCATAGAGAATTTCCACCACACACTTTATGCTTATTAATGGAGAGCAGCGTATGCCAAAACAATATTTCCTCTGTCAAATGAAGTCGAGTGGGAAGTTCCGACCATATTCTCCCACTTAATAATTTGTTGTCACCTGAAGTCGTTACGTACTCCTGGACATAGACGTACATCTAGAATACTATCCACCAGAGAATTTCTCCAATCTCGTAAGTGCGGTAGGTATGACGCAACAAGGCATGCTCGTCGATTTTTTACAAGTCAGATTCCTCTACATAACAATTCATCGGATGTGTAATCTCTATATTATTGATTGTAATTTGTATATTACATAATTTTTGTCGTCGTTAAATATTTAGTCAAATATTCTAATTACATTTTTCTTATACAGTCAAATATGCTCAAAATTAACAGCTTACATGCTCATCGTTCACCCATGCTTATATGAATTTTACAATATTTACAATTATGTGATAAATAAATAAACAATTAAATATACAATATAACATAAATTTTACAATATTTACAATTATTTCATAAATAAATGAACAATTAAATATATAATGTTTACGGATTACATTCGAATTCATACAAATCACACGCTAATTTTTTCTTCCAATTTTGAATCCATGATTGGTTGATTTCATAAACATTATATTTTATACTCAAAATTTTTATGTATACATAATAAATAACAATATGACTATTTCGCTTACATCATCGACGAGACAAGTCCCCGAAGTGGTGATGTCGTAAAATCACTTATAAGTCTCCGAGATCGTCTTCTCCCCTACTGTGCAGCTATCTCTTAAAAAGAAAAAAAAATGTTAAAAGAAGTATAAATGAGTTAGTATAGCATACTTCACTGAAATTATAAAATACTTATCCTAGCATAATTCGTCTCCACTCCGTTTCGAACGCTTTCCATTTGATATGGTCCACCTCCAAGAAAGGATTGGGGTACGTCCCGTCGACGAACGATGAAGGGAGATACAACGTACGTTAACGGTAATCTTGGCCTCTTGCCGACTACCTTCTCGGCACATCAACATCACGCCTCTTACCCTTTGTGACGATCGGCGTCCTCTCCCTCTCCATCATCGGGAGTACCACCTCCGCATCCGCCCAAAATGCAGCGTCTGGCTATAACGGGAATGACCCCAATCTCCATTACCCTCTCGGTCACCCTCTTCATCGCCCTATCTATCACTCCGTCGTAGTACTGCTATATCCATCGAAGCGTTACCTACGACCTTCACCTCAAGGTCTGATGCTTGCTTATGGAGCACTGTAATATCTTGACGTAAACTCGATATCTCACTGTTCATCTCTCGTCGCAGCGCTCCTACCTCCTCCATCATCTCTGTCATAAATCCAACTAGAAAGATATACAGATAACCGTGTGTAGGAAATTCACGGGGGAGGTGTCTGGATGGAGGAGAATGAGATCTCATCGACAGCGGAGGTGATCCCATCGGGGACGGAGGCAATCTCATCAATGGCGGAGGTGATCGTCGATCAACTGGACCGTGCTCCTATACAAATAACATTAAAAATTATTAACTTAATTAAAATAGGTTAACTCATACAAAACGATAATCAATAAATTATATTCAATTCTCATACCCGATCTCGGTCCAGAATATAATCGGACATCTGGTTTCGTGGAGTTTGTGGAACGGCTAATTCAATCACAAAA
>CAIGRB010016133.1:0-10477 GCA_903798255.1 Fraxinus quadrangulata | reverse complement strand
ATTTTCATTATTCATTATTATTCTTGCTAGCACGAGAAAAGAAACCCTAGCCGTCATTCTTGTTCTCTGTGTGGATCACCATTGGAGGCTGGACATTTGGACAGCTTGGATTGCAGATCTGATCTTTGGAGTTCAAGGAAAAGCAAAGGAGTTTGCAGAAATCATCAAAGGTATTATTTCTATCACAGTTTCTATTTAAATACAAAGCAGATCCGTGTATGGGAATTGAAAATTGCTTATTTTCCGCTGCGCATGTTTAAGTAGATTCCCAACAAATTTCGCCTGTGAAAATGAATATCAGAAAAGCTGTGAGGAGCTTATGCATCGTTAAAGAGATATGCCTTTCCCCTGTGGCAGTGAAATGCCTGAACAAGTGACGAAGCACAAAATCAATTCCTAAAGGATAGTCTAAAACCAAGAAAAAAGAAAGAAAGCCTCATACAATTAAGATAAGCTAAAAGATCAATATAAATTATCCAATTATCTACCCGAACATAAAAAGGATTCAACATCGTGTAACAATTGAAACGATCCCATATAAAGAAAATCAAGTTCAGATCCAAAAATACAAAAATTGCACGAGGCAAAAGGTTCCCAAGAAGTAACAAAATAAGTTACCCTGGAACCATAGAACAACACCACTGGACAACTATTTGACAATTGTTTTGGCGGACCTCACGTCGCTGTCGCCGTCGCTGCACACGACGATTCTGCTCTCGCGTAGTGACTAACTGCTGCGCGCATATGCTCTCTTGAAGATTTTGCTCCGGCCTAGGGGGTTAGGTGGGGATGTGTAGAGTAATTGTAGAGACTAGAGAGAAAGAAGATGAGATGAAGACGAGCTCTTTTCCGGTACTAACCTCGTTTCCTGTGGTAGAGAGAAACCGAGAGAGAGAGAGAGAGAGAGAGAGCTGGGTTTGGGATTAATCGGTGGGGTGGGGTGGGGGTTATTATCTGAATTAAAGTTTAAATTAAAATTTTATTAATTACAATTAATAATCCTATTTATCACCTGAATTTTGAAGTGTAAACTTTATCCCTTTATTTTTGAATTGTAATTTTGAAAATAAGGGTTTTAGGTAATTTTCTCCTAATTAATTTAATTCCATAGATTGGAGATCGGCTTAGGATAGTGAACTACAAATGTTGTTCGTAACTTTCTCTTTCACTTATGATGAGCATGCATAATATGCCTCATCAATGTGCTATCACTATGCAACACACGCAGGTTTAATAAAATTGAACATTAATTGTCATTTCGAGTTTGGTTATATCTATCGTATGAAACATACTCAGAATGTGCGTGTATATGGTGGCGGATAGAAGGGGGACTCTTATTTTATTTTTGTTCGCCTTTTTATTATTTGATTGCAGGGTGATGAATTAATGATTGTGTTTAAGTTTTAATTCTTGGTTGAAAAATTATACAGAAAATCATATCTTTTTATGGTTATACAATCAAATTAATAGGAAAATAATATTAAAAGCGATCAAACAGTGAATAAATTATTTGCAATTATTCCCATAATATAAAAAATGAAAAACTTAAATTTGTAAAGTTTTAATCCTTTTTCATTAAATTTTATGATATAAGTTTTGGGTGATTCTATATTCATAATGTTGCTATTTTTTAATCTATTACAGTTTTATTTGATAACATTTTAAAAGTCTTCATTTTAATCTATTACGGTTGGATTCATGCTCCTGAATTTACTCTACTACATAGTTAATAAATTTTTAATAAAAAAAAAAACCATTTTTCATTAAATTTTATGATATTAGTCAATTGAAGCCATTCAAATCATGTCAACAGAAAGTAACAGTCAATGAATCAGCCATAAAAAGCTCTCTAAAATGTTAAAAGAAAATGACAAAAGCAATTAGAGAATCCAGGTTATTATAACCCTCAATTGAATTCATAAATGCAAGAAAGGGCACTAAATTAGCCCCCAACCCCCATCCTACCCACCCCACCCGAGGGGGCCCAAATTGTCTCGTATTCCACTGCTCAATGTCCCTTAGAACATGGAGGAAATTATGGTAGCTTAGTTTCCTTACTATAAAGTTCTCTCTTTTCCCTCTCCTTTCTCTTACTCTTATTCTCAGTTTTCATGCAAAATAAATAGCCAAACTGATAATTCTGAGACTCCTCGATAACAAAGTATTTTCCATTGAAGAGAAGAGAAGAGGAGAGAGAGAAATGGATACTGAAGTGGTAAAGTGTGAGTGCTGTGGATTGAAAGAAGATTGTACACAGGACTACATAAGTAATGTAAAAGCGAAATTCAACGGAAAATGGCTATGTGGTTTGTGTTCAGAAGCCGTAAGAGATGAAGTTCAAAAACAATTTGGGATGGAAGAAGCTCTTAATGCTCACACGTCATTTTTTCGAAAATATAAATTGAATCCAGCTATTCGAGTAGCAGATGGAATGAGGCAGATGCTAAGAAGAAGATCGGGTGATATGTCATCATCTCCATCTTCATCAAACAAGTATTCTACTATATCATAAACCACATTTTCTTATTACTAATTTTAGCAAAATAAGTGAGATCAATCTTCCTTACCACTCCCCAGTTCGGTTCGACTCAGGTCTTCTATGGCCAAATTTTATCTCGTCTTGTTTGTATAGAGATGTTATTCCAATGGAGGTTTTGTCTTCATTTCCTTTTCGTCTTTATCTACCATGTTCATATTTTTGCCTCTTTAGTCAAAACAGAGCACCATATTTGTGGAAAAGGAATTTTTATCTTCATTCCAATAAGTCAATTATTACCAAAGAAAAACATCACTTTAATTTACACTCTATTTTGATACAAATTCAATTAAAGTCAAACATTAATTTCAACTATACATTTATAAATACTACTCATTATTATCCGACATTTGGTTGAACCGCTACTATTTCTGTTATTATTCATATTTATGAACCATTATAAATTTGTCAAATGGAGGGTTAACAATCCAAAAAGATTCGCACGGTTGCTATTATACGATAAAAAAGCCATTTCTCTAACCTTAAATCTATACTAATGAGACTCGGACCAGGTTTTGGTCTGAGGTCTATGGCCTGATTTCTGTCCGGATCCTCATCAATATTAAATCTGCATTCGCACTTGGGTTTGTGAAACTTTGACTTGGTGCAAAGGGTGAGAATTAGGAGACTTCCAAGACTTCTTCTTCATGTTGGAGTTCTAGATGAAGAAGAAGTCATTTTTCAAGCCAAACTCTCAATCTTTGATGAAATTTGATTTTCATTAATTTGGAGTCCTAAAAACTCAAACTCGTTAAACTTCTTTTATTCTACCAAACCCAAATAACATGAAATTTAGATCACACCACAACAAATCTCCACCTTGAAATAAATTCCATCACAAGGAATTTAAAACACATCTCCGAATAAACACAATTCCACATCTTCCAAACAAACCCTAAATAGACTAAATCAATGACAAACACTCACTAAGTTCAAACAATGTTCAAACTTAGCCAAAGAAGTTTTGTCATCATATGAGCGGGATTATCCTTGGTATCAACCTTCTTCACTACAATATCACTACTAGCAATCACATCGCGCACAAAATGATACATTATATCAATGTGCTTAGTCCGTTCGTGAAATATCTGATCCTTAGTCAAGAAAATTGCACTCTGACTATCAATGAATATTGTAGACACCTACTAGTCTTCATTGATTTCACCAATCAATCCTCTCAGCCACATAACCTCCTTGTATGCCTCTGTAATGACCATGTATTCTACTTTTGTTGAAGAAAAAACTTCTGTATTTTGCAAAGTAACTTTCCAGCTGATATTACAACCTCTAAGGGTAAACACATACCCTGTAAGTGATCTTCTCTTATCAAGATCCCCTACATAATCTGAATTCACATACCCAATGACTCCATCTGAATTTTTACCAAAATGTAAACCAACATTAGAAGAGCCCCTCAAGTATCTGAAAATCCACTGCACTGCTTTCCAATGTTCCTTGCCAGCATTTTCCATGTATCTGTTAACTGCACTAACTTCATTTGTTAAATCATGTCCTGTACAAATCATAGTATACATCAGCGAACCAACTGCACTGGAATAAGAAACCCGAAACATGTAATCAATGTCTTCATCTGACTGAGAACACAAGTTAGATGATAATGTAAGTGGGCAACCAAGTGAGTACTAAAAGCCTTCGCATTCACCATATTGAATCATTCAAGCGCCTTGTCAATGAACTCCTTCAAACTTAAATACAATCTGTCACCTTTCTATCCCTCAAAATTTCTATTGCACACAAATCTTTCATATCAAACTCCTTACTGAGTTGAAATTTCACTTTTCTGGCATCTGCTTTATCTTTGACTGCTATGAGCATATCATCAACATATAATAATAAATATATAGTCGATCCACTATCTTCTTTTTTGAAGTACACAAAACTATCATTATTACATATAAAGAAACCATGAGTAGTCATGAATGAATCAAACATCTTATACCACTACTTCGGTGACTGCTTTAGTCCATACAAGGACTTCTTTAACAATCACAAAGTCTTCTTTTCCAGAGACTATGAATCTCTCTGATTATTGCATGTAAATGTTCTCCTCAATTTCTCTATGTAAGAATATTTTTTTAACATCCATATGTTCAAACTCCAAGTCATTCTCAGCCACCACTCCAAGTAAAGTCCGGATGGAACTATGCTTCACAACTGGTGAGCACACATTTGTAAAGTCAACACCTGGAATCTAACTGTAGCCATTTGCCACCAATCTAGCTTTGTATCTAGCATATTCAATCCCTGGTCTGCTTTCTTTTCTTTGAACACCTATTTGCAACGACCAACCTTTTTACCAATAGGCACCAAATCTCAAGTGTTATTTTTGCTCAATGACTCCATTTCCTCCTACATAGCAATCATCCATCTACTAGAATCACTGCATTTGACTGTCTCTAAATATGTAGCAGGCTCCTCAGTGGAATCAATGCATTTAGCCACACTCAATGCATAAGCTACCAAATCTACTTTCCATACTTCTGTGAAGGTTTAATCTGTCTGCGAGGTCTATCCTTAATTATAGAATACTGTAGTGTTGGTGGTGTAGGCAAATTAGGTAAGATATTATTGTCTGTCAACCCCGAACTAAACTAGTCCGTAGTAGACTGTTCTGCAACCTCTAATTGTTCCTCTTAACCAATTTCCAACTCCACCTGAACTGAATGATTTTGCTCCTTACTTTTATCAAAATCCCCAAGAGGTGAACCACGAACCATAGCAAGTTCATCAAATATTATATCCTTACTAACAACCATATTTCTTATCTCAGGACACCACAATTTACACCCCTTCACACCTGATTTATACCTAAGAAAGATGTACTTTCTTGATCTAGGCTTCAACTTCTCATTATCCACATAAGTATAAGCAGAACACTCAAAAATTTTCAAATCAAAATAGCAAGAAGGTTTACCAAACCATATCTCTTCTGGTGTCTTTTTATCAATGACAATTGAAAGTGAGCGATTAATCAGAAAATATATTGTGGTAACAGGTTCAACCCAAAAAATTTTAGGCAACCCAGAATTCGAAAGTATACAACGAACATTTTCCATCAAAGTTCTAGTCATCCGTTTTGCCACACAATTCAGTTGAGAAGTTACAGGCTCTGTCAAGTGTCTCAAGATCCCTTCAACCCTACAGAAGCTATTGAATTCATCTCAACAAAACTCCAAACCATTATCTATGCGTAGATATTTCACCTGCTTTCCAATCTACTTTTCTACTATTGTTTTCCATTCCTTAAAGGTCCCAAACATATCACTCTTCTAATTCAAGAAGAATATCCAAACTTTACTGTAGAAATCATCAATCATTGTCAACAAGTAAAAATTACACACTTTTGATGGAACCTCGCACGGTCTCAAAAGAACTAAATGGATATTATCATTGTCAACAAGTAATAATGACCCCCTTTTGATGGTACCTCGACCGGTCTCCAAAGATCTAAATGGATATGTTCAAGTATGCCCTTCGTGTTGTGTCTTCTTTTCGTGAATCTGACTCTTTTCTGTTTCTCAAGACACAATGCTCACAAAAATTTATTTTGCTGATCTTCTGCCCATTAAGAAATCCCCTTCTACTCAACTCCGCCATGTCATTCTCACTCATATGCCCGAGCCGCATATGCCAAAGTTTTGTAATTTCATCATCTATTAAAGAAAAAGTAGAAATTGATGCATCCCCAATTACTATGGAACTATACAAAATATACAACTGCGTAGACCTTTTATGTCCCTTCACGACAACAAAAACACCCCAACTTACTTTCAAAACTCTACCTTCACCAGTGTATCTATAACCCTGTGAGTCAAGTGCACTCAAACATATGAGATTCCGTTTCAATTCTAGAACATGCCTTACATCTGTAATTGTCCTGATCACCCATCAAACATTCTGATTCTAATTGCACCAACTCCGACAATTTTGCAAGTTGTGTTGTTTCCCATAAACATTGCACCTCTTGAAATTCTTTCATAGGTTGAAAACCAGTCCCTATTGGGACATAGATGAAAAGTACAAGCTGAGTTATAGAATCCATTCCTCACAAGGTTTGGAATCCATGTCAGAAATCAGAAGAAACTCTTCTTCACTTTGCCCATCTTCTACAATATCAGCCTCCACTTTGTTAGCAGGTTGCTTCCATTTCTCAGTAGCACCAGCAGCTTTATTTATATTTTTCAAGGCATAGCAATCAGCTCTAATATGTCCCTTCTTCTTATAATAGTGACATATCTTTTCTGCATGTCTAAATTTCTATCTACCCCTCATATTTCTACCAAGATTCCTATCTTGATTTCTCCCAAGCACAACAAGCTTTCAGCATTATTTCCAGATCCTCCATCAAGATGCATAGTTAAGTGACCATTCAATGACGCACCTTCAGACATTCGGTGAGAATACAAGCGCCGTTTCAAGTGTAGCTAGCTAGTCAAGCTCTTTATCATGCAAAGTTGCTCCAACTTCAACCACAACATAGTGACACTTCTCTCCTTTAGAAAATCTTGAGGAATTTGATTTGAAAGATATAGATGAATTTGTGATTGGGCTTTTCGATCCCTATACTACTTTTCATCCTGCATTCAGGTAGCAGGCATCCTATCAAAGTCAAGCAAGGCTTCCTCCTAATCCATCTGCGCTAGAAACGCTCGCATCTTAATTTGTCATAAGGTAAATCTCGTGTTTCTATCCAACTGCAGAATATCATATTTCATTGTTGCCATGCGAAACAATCAACCTTTCTCTGATACCACTTATTATGAATTTAGATCGCAAGATAATGACGATAATAAAATAAACACCAAGATTTACGTAGAAACCCTATATGGGAAAAACCACAGGTAGAAGAGAAAAATTTACTAAAATCAATAGTAATTGTATTTATAATATCAAGATCTCAATTCTATCAATTGAAATCTAAACTCTCTAACTCTCAAGATGTTTTTAAATAAATCATGTGTGATACAATGTGGAATATATATATTTGTTGGAGTTCTAGATGAAGAAGTCATTTTCCAAACCAAACTCCTATGATAAAATTTGATTTTCATTAATTTGGACTCTTAAAAATCCAAACTCCTTAAACTTCTTTTACGAAACCCAAATACATGAATTTGGATCACACCACAACAACAATCATTTGATGCAGGAAATCTACTTCAGAAATGCTACATGTACAACCATGGTTGAATGTTGACGACCATGAATTGGTAGGTGATAAGAGTGCAAAATAACATGATTTTCTCGTCTTATCTGTTGTATTTACGTGATTATTTGACGCTTAAATGCACTAAGTACCCTTATATTTGATTTAGGTTGCAAATGGATGAAAATGGTGGAGATTTGAGGAAATAAGTGAAAAATGACCAAAGTGAAAAAAAAAAGAAGGAAAGTTCAGGGACCAAATTACAAATATCCAAAAGATGACTCAGAGGGAAAAATGAAGATATGAAGATTTGAGAGTATTAGGCATCAATTGGATGAGTAAAGAAGTCAAATAGATGAAATATAGTCAAAGTATTATCACATATCAGCTCTAAGCTAAAAAAATTCTAGCTTTATTCATCTGCTATCAAGCCACCAAGTATGTTGAAATTGGTTGACTGCCTCACTAATTTGACTTTGATCGGACCTTTTGAGATTTGACTATTCTTCTGAAATCATGTTTTGTTTAAGTGTGATTTTAGGCTTATGAATTGGTGGAATCTGACCTTACACGTGGCTGAATGATGGATGTTGAATCTGTGTTTATTGAACCATATAAAAGCCATCTCTTGGACCATTTTACACAGTTTGGCATGTGAGTGTAGTTTTTAGGGTTTGTCTTTCTCTTGTATTCTCTTTTAAATATGTTCTTCATTCTCTGTAATCTTGAATGAGTTTCTTAATGTATTAAGTGTATATTTGTGAGATTGGAGTGTGGTTTACTGTAATAAACATTATGTGAGGTGAGAGAAAAACAATTGAAGAAATCCTTGATTTCCTCATACATTTATACAAATTGTTATTGGCTTGATTTAGTGATCTGAGGTAATATTTACCTTGTAAATGCTCAATGAGTGAGTAGCCCTGAGAGCACGTGACATTTGAACCTGTTAGTGGGTGAAAAATTCTTTTTTCCGATTTTTACTTTTTGGAACTTATATTTTCATCAATTACTTTGTTAAATATACAATTTGGGGAACAACAAGTGGTATCGAAGCCTCAATGTTTTCAAGAAAGGGGATTCCGTTGTTTTTTTATGAAACCCTAATTTTTCAAAGTGATTGGTTTTCTAAAAAATCGTTCGATCTTGAATTTTTTTGGTAAAAACAATTGTGTTTTCTGGGATAAACCTTTTTGATCTACCTTCAATTAAACCTTTGGTTGGATCTCTTCAAGACTCTCTATGTTTCTAGGTTAGATCTATAAATAACTTAGAGGTTCTAGACAAGCTTTTGAAGTTTTTTGAACTTCTTTTTTGAAAAATCTTATAACTATTCTTGATCTGGAGTTGTTTTTTTTTTTTCCACACTAGTTTCTGACGATTCTTGATAACTCAATATTGAATTGTAGTGATTTTTTGGCAACTCATTCTCGATTACTAGTAAGTTGAGTTAATTGACTTCGATTCCTACTGATTTCTTGACCCGGTCTTGAGTTCTATGAGTCATTGGAGTTCTTACATACAGTTTGGAGGCCGTAGTTCGATTATGGAATTCTTTTGTCATTTGCTTTACTCTGAAACTTAAGTTTTAGATTTTGGTATTTCTCTATGACCATACTCTTTATTTCCTATCTTCGAATTGTACACTGTCTGGTTTGACTGGGTTATTAAAGTAATTGGCAGCCATTGTTTACCTTTGTTCAATATCTCCTGCGAGGATCTGGGAATTCGAGGAAGAAGTGGATTAGAGGGCCTTCAACCCTTAAACCTGTCAAATTAGCAATTCAATTTGATAAATTGTACTTCTTGATCATCTTTACTTTTGATTATATAAATTTTTTTTTAATGAATTCATACTATATAATCTTCACTATCGCTTTTATAAATTTTATGATAAGAGAATACTACTGAACTGAAATTCCTTACTTGAAAATTTACATATACTGTGAATATCTCATACCGTTTGATTTTGATATACTCTGTGTGTGGTATATACCTGATTGTGTGACTAATTGTGAACATGACTTCCTCACCTAAGTTGGAGGTTGAGTTAAGGAATGGTATTGGAGACTTCAGTCTCTGCCGTAAAAAAAATAAAAAATTAGAGCTCTATTGTTGCAACAGAGGTGTGTTGCTACCCTTGATGGGGTTTGGGCATCTAAAATTAATGCTTATAGGAGACTCGAATTATATGAGACAGCTTTCACCTATCTAACTCCAGTTGAGGCATTATGGAAGAAATTGGAAACACTTTATCTAACTAAGACAATGCCAAATAAATGCTATTTATTGAGATAATTCTATAATTTTAGGCATGATTCTTTCTCTAGCTTAGAAGAAAACACTGATAAGTTCACAATACTAATTCAGGATTTAGCCAACTGTGATGATAAATTGTCTAATGATCAACAAGTTGTAACTTATTGAATTCTTTAGGTGACAAGTATAGGGAAATTAGGAATGCTCTAGAGTATGGAAGACAAGAACTCACTCTGGACATCATAACTTCAATTCTAAGGATTCGAGAACTTGAACTAAAATCTGATTTTAAAGATGATAAGAGTGGTCAGGGATTGAACGTAAAAGAAAAATTGAACCAAAATAAAAGTAATAATTTTTGTAATTATAACTCTTATAAGAAGAGGAAAGTACAAAATAATAAGTTGAAAAATAGGAACAAGAGCAAAGGAAACCTAAAAATAAGGTCAAGAAATGTTATTGCTGTGAAAAGACTGTACATTTCATAAAGGATTATTTCAAGAAATCTTTTGACA
>CAIGRB010016108.1:0-18869 GCA_903798255.1 Fraxinus quadrangulata | reverse complement strand
CTATCAGAACTGTAATATATATTTCAAGGCTAATCAAGTTTTCTCGTAGATCCAATTCCCTCTGCACTATAAAAAAAGAAATAAATGAAAAGGAAAACGCCATGTCAGTTTTATGAACCAAAATTTAATTAAAATTGAATGAATCTCGATCCAATTAAGGTGATCCGAATTAAAAAAATACCCACCCCCCCTTACAAATGTACAACAGAATCTACCATATCTTATTCCCCGTATTGTTTACTGGATTTCACCGTACATGTTTCACACGTTCTCTCAGATGCACAAAGAGAAAGCCAAGTGGAATTACGTGTGAGGTCACCCCCAAGAAATAAACTAACCCCAACAACCTCAAAACACACGTAGATCAAACTGTCACGAAAATTCAAACGTCGAAACCCACAAATATATCACTGTCTGTGATATTTTCTTGTTTGTTCTTCTCTTGAAGTTGTTGAACTACTCTATGTAATTTTGTTGGTGTCTTGTCTTTGATTTTGTTGATTTGTGACTGGTCTGTCGGCGTTCAATTTCTCGGAAGTTCTTTACTTTGGTGGGCGGTTAAGTGAATGGGCTTTAGATAAAGTTCTTGAATTTGAAGTGGGAATGGTTTTCTTGGAGTTTTGAAAGCATTTGCAATGAATCTTGAAAGTGGGTTTTATCAGAATCATGCCAAGGTGAGTTCTTTATTCAAGTGCTAGTATGTGTATGGTTCATCGAACCACGTTGTCTAAAAGTATAAACCAGTAGATGGGACCGGTTTATTATTCATAACTTGTCTTCAACGCCCTCATTATGCACAAGTCGAGACTCGAATTTAATACCTTTCCCAGTTTTATACCCTGCGAGATTATGGCGTAATTTTTGTCCTAATTAAGATTTTTTTTTTTTTTTTGTGGTGCAGAAAGAGTCTTGGACAACAGTATTGACACTGGCCTATCAGAGTTTGGGTGTTGTTTATGGAGATTTGAGTACATCACCATTATATGTATACAAGAGCACTTTTGCTGATGACATTGAACATTCTGAGACTAATGAAGAAATCTTTGGGGTTTTGTCCTTTGTTTTTTGGACATTAACTTTGGTTCCTCTTCTAAAATATGTATCCATTGTCCTAAAGGCTGATGATAATGGTGAAGGAGGCACATTTGCCCTATACTCTCTTTTATGTAGATATGCGAAAGTGAATTCATTGCCTAATTGTCAATTAGCAGATGAGGATTTATCGTCATACAAGAATGATATTACTGGTCCGGCTCCGTCGACTTTTGGGGCTAGGCTAAAATCTACTTTGGAGAAGTATAGAATTTTGCAAAAAATTCTGTTTGTATTGGCTTTGATTGGTGCTTGTATGGTGATTGGGGATGGCGTATTGACTCCAGCAATATCAGGTATGTTTATTTTCGTCAATTTTTGCCTAATTTTTGGCATTTTGGAGTTTTTAAATGAATTGAGCTGCTCGGATTTGTATATTCTTAGAAGATCAACAAAAGAGTTGTCTTTTATGGTCGTTTCATTCTGGCTTTGGCACAATTGAACGTTCTAATGAAACTTCAATTCATCTTTGTGGCCTTCATTGCAGTTTTTTCTGCTGTTTCTGGTGTTGAACTTGCCATGTCAAAAGAGCATCACAAATGTAAGTCTTTTAATGCTGTGCCACTTGATTCTTCTAATGTTATCTTGTGGTACTTGTCGAATTTTCTCAAGAAAGATTTGGGGATCAGAGCCGATTATTTTCATGCTTCTGGAAAAAAATGTTTTTGTCATGCTCTTTAAAAGTAGTTGATCGATCGGGCAATAGTACCTACAGCCCTTATTTATTCGTCAAATCATGTAAGAAATATTTTTTTGGTTAATTATGCAGCGAAAAATAATTATGTGTATTTCTTCATCGTAGAGATTGTTTAATTTCCCTCTCAAGATATCCCCCAGAGAGTATAATGCTCATGCTCTACGATAATGGTGCTCAGTGACATTGTAGTTGAGATTTAGAAGATTTTTATATACTTTATACCATATTGAAGGATATGATTCCATTACTAACATTAGCGGTTTATTTCTTTCGGGAACTTTCCGAATTTTGGAATTGCATTAGGTGCCTTCCTGTTCATAGATGATAAACTCTTAGTATGATTTTAGGAATTGAATCTATGAATTCGCCAATTATGAGTTNACTTTCTGAATTTTGGAATTGCATTAGGTGCCTTCCTGTTCATAGATGATAAACTCTTAGTATGATTTTAGGAATTGAATCTATGAATTCGCCAATTATGAGTTGGGCGCTTTAATCATTCAACCATGGATGCTTAGTGGGATCCATATTTGAAGTAATTTATGATTCAGAATAGTGCAACGAAAAAGAATCCAAAGGTTTTCTCTTTATGGGCAAATTTAAATGGAATAAGCTTTCTTTGTTTGGATTCCAATGAATATAAAGAGGAGAATTTTCTTGTGAAAGTAATGTCTTACAAAGTACCATATTATTGAGGAAAAGTAAGTGGACATTTGACTTTTTGCCTTTTAAACAATATTTTGCTAAAGATATCACATTTGGGTTTGAATTGTTATGCTTCGAGATTGGTTGGGCAGATGCAAATGAAAATTTTCACTATTAATACATTAACATATTTGAATGCTAGAGAGTTTTGGATCAATACTTTATCCCCTAGCAGGAACCATTAATACAAAACATTGATGGTCTATGTTATATGATGTTTGATGTATAAATTACATGGTAAATGTGAAAAAGATGTTTCATAGTAAACCAACCAAATATGTTTGTCAACTATATCAATGCTTACCTCCCTTTCTTGAAGTGTTGACATCCAACTTTTATCTTGCTGATTCATACGTGCTTTTGGTGTTACCACTTTATTTAGCTTCGAGAGACATACATGGTACATTCTGTTGCTTCTTAAATTGCAATAATCTTGCAGATGTAGAAGTCCCGGTTGCTTGTCTCATACTGATAGCTCTATTTGCCCTTCAACATTACGGCACCCACAGGGTCGGATTCTTGTTCGCACCTGTGGTCTTAACTTGGCTTCTATGCATCGGTGCTATTGGTCTGTACAATATTTTTCACTGGAACCCTCATATCTATCGCGCTCTATCCCCATACTATATGTACAAATTTCTGAAGAAAACACAGAGAGGAGGCTGGATGTCCTTGGGTGGGATCTTGTTGTGTGTAACAGGCAAGTATAACACTTAATTTGTATATAAAAATTTCAGATTATTTACTTTGTATAATCTTGTTTATAATACATGTTCAATTTCAGGTTCGGAAGCAATGTTTGCTGATCTGGGACACTTTTCCCAGTTGTCAATAAAGGTATAGTGCCTACTTATGTTTTATCTGATCTAATATCAGGAATGTAACTTAAAACTTCGCAAGATTTTTAATCTCAATTAGAGTTAAATATGCTTTGATCTTATTTTGAAAGTAACTTTTACTTCACTGCCGTATTAAGTAACTTCAGATTTTGATCAATAAAACAATTTATTTATTTTAAACTTAGTAAACATTTTAAGCTTAGCCAAACATGCTCTTTGTATTCGATGATACTGCTGATGTGTAAATTAATGCATCAGCACCATTCTTCATAGATCATTTTGACTCGTTTTTATTGCATATTTATGCATAGGATTTCATTTCTAGATTGTTATCATTATACAGTTGCTGCATTGTCTAATATATGCCATGGATTTGCAGATAGCCTTCACATCCATTGTTTATCCATCACTGATCCTTGCTTATATGGGGCAAGCTGCTTATCTTTCTCGGCATCACGATATTGAAAACAATAAACGTATTGGATTTTATGTTTCTGTTCCAGGTAGGTACCTTTACTATTTCACTCTTTAAAGGTAAAAATGTTAATAATAGGTGAGTTTCAACTAACGAAATATTTTCGCCTTCTCTGTGTCAGAAAAACTACAATGGCCTGTTCTGGTGACTGCCATACTTGCTGCCGTGGTCGGAAGCCAAGCCATCATTACTGGAACTTTTTCAATTATTAAACAATGCTCTGCCCTCGGATGCTTTCCGAGAGTCAAAATTGTGCACACATCATCGAAAGTTCATGGGCAAATTTATATCCCCGAAATCAACTGGATTTTAATGATCTTATGTTTGGCTGTCACTATTGGCTTCAGAGACACGAATCGTATGGGCAACGCCTCAGGTTCTTTTTTTCTCTTTTCACAAGTCAAAGGAGAAGTGTTTCTATGGATATCTGAAAATCTAATGCATGCGTGCTAAAGTGCATTATTTTTTTAATTCAGGTCTGGCAGTTATTACTGTTATGCTGGTCACAACTTGTTTGATGTCTCTAGTTATCATCTTATGCTGGCACCGGAGTGTCATCCTTGCAGTTTTGTTTGTCTTATTCTTTGGGACAATCGAAACCTTGTATTTCTCTGCTTCTTTAATCAAATTTCTGGAGGGAGCTTGGGTTCCTATTGCCCTCTCATTCATCTTAATGATAGTGATGTGTGTCTGGCACTACGGGACACTCAAAAAGTATGAATTCGACCTCGAAAATAAAGTGTCTATTGATTGGTTACTCGGTCTGGGTCCTAGTTTGGGTATTGTACGTGTTCGTGGCATTGGCGTTGTACACACAGAACTTGTATCTGGAATCCCAGCTATCTTCTCCCACTTCGTCACCAATCTTCCGGCTTTCCACCAGGTTCTTGTTTTCCTTTGTGTTAAGTCCGTCCCAATCCCTCATGTTAAACATGAAGAACGGTTCCTTGTGGGGCATATTGGTCCAAGAGAGCATCGCATATATAGATGCATTGTTCGATATGGTTATCGTGATGTTCATAAAGATGACATGCAGTTTGAGAATGACCTTGTATGTAGTATTGCTGAGTACATCCGGACAGGGAGAACAGGTTTGAATAATGTGGATGAATATTCGACAAAGCAACAAGAGGAAATGATGGTGCTCGGAACACCTTCAACCCATTTAAATGGAATCCAATTGTGCAATGACGAAGAACTGAGTCAAGACATTGTTGGCACATCGGAGCCTACAGAAACACAGTCTCCATCTATGATCAAGCCAAGGAAGCAGGTGAGATTTGTTGTCCCGGAGAGCCCGAAGGTTGATACAAGTACACATGAGGAGTTGCAAGAACTTGTGCAAGCCAGGGAAGCTGGCATTACATATATATTGGGACACTCTTATGTGAGAGCAAAGCAAGGATCAAGCTTACTAAAGAAGATGGTTATAAATTTGGGGTATGGTTTTTTGAGTAGGAATTGTAGGGCACCCACCTATGGGTTAAGTGTACCACATCCTTCAACATTGGAAGTGGGAATGGTGTATACTATATAAATTTAATGGGATAGAGGATAGTGATAAATTATATACTTGTATTTTGTTAGTTTAAGAAATAGATAAGAAATTTGTAACTTACAATTGGGAATGAGTTAGTCATGGAATGACATATTTAATATATTGGACTAAACATGATTTTGTAACAAAATTTGTCGACTCTAGTGTGAAGTTTAATCTAGCAGGTTTAACTACTTGGGTAATGGGTAATGCTCGAGATAACCCTTTTTTTTTCACTCATATATCAAAAGTGATAACTCCATTTCAGTATTTTTGAAGATCTACAGAACCCTATACATTTTCTGGCCTGTACCTTTATATTGGATCAGGACCAACAAGTTTGAGAAACACTAGGCCCAATTTTGTAATGAGGCTTAGATTGATACTACAGTAAGAAACATGAAATGGCAAGGTTAGGTCCAAGCCCATTTTTTCAAGAGGAAATTAGACTATGTACCCTAAATATAAAGTCATTTTGAAATATCATGTGAAAAGTAATTACAAAGTATAAAATATTGTATATTTTTATTAATTTTAAAACTAAACCCCTAACGCTCTAATTTCCTAGTTCTCTCTCTCTCTCTCTCTCTCTCTAAACAAAAAGTTACATACACTTTAAACACCAAAAAAATTGTTGCCTACTTTAGTTTATGTGAAAAGATAAGGATACACTAGCTGTTTATTCATGAGATTGCATATCAACTATAAAATTGCACCAAGAACTTAAAGCAGCAATCTAAGAATTTTTATGGTAGTAGACTTAAAGTGACATGATACGTCGCATTTTGATGAAAAATTGACATGATACTTTTTTAACAGTATTACACCTTAATTCCTTAAAAAAAGTGACATACAATGTTGAACTCCAAAAAATTGTTGCCTAATTTAGTTTATGAGGAAAAAGGATAATTTCGTCACTTTTATATTTGTTATCTTGTTTCAATTGCCTCCAGAATAGATGAAAACATTAATTTTATATATATCAGTAAAAAAGAATACAATGAAATAGCGTAAGATTTTTTTTATTTTTTTAATAAAAAAAGTGATGCATGTTACTTCAAATTTCAGTACATTAATTTATATGCAAAAACAAATAAAATTTGAAGGCATATCACTTTTTAATATAAAACAAAGTTTGACCTCTTCTTCATATTTAAGTTTTCACAAATACTCATGTATGCATCTCTCTAATTGATTCAAAAAGAATTCCAATGAGATTGTATGTGATTATCTTTAAAAAGGTGACGGTATATCACTTTCAAATTCTAGCGCATTAATTCATATGCAAAGACAAATAGATGTTATATCACGTCACTTTTAATTCAAAGCAATGTTTGAATTCATATTCAAATTTAAATTTTCACGAACATACATGTATTCTTCTCTTTAATTGATTCAAAAAGTATTCAAATGAGATAGTCGGCAACTTTCTTAAAAAAAGTGACAAAGCATATCAATTTCAAGTTATTATACCTAAATTTATACACAAAAACAAATAAAGCATTACATAATGTCACTTTTTAATATAAAACAAAGTTTGAATATATTTCATATTTAAATTTTTACAAACACATATGTATGCATATTTTTAATTGAATCACAAAAGAATTTAAATGAAATAGCCTATGAATTTTTATCTTCTCTCATATTTGTAATTACATTTTCACACACACTTTTCATGCATCACTTAAATTGATCAAAAATTGAATTTTCATACATACAAACTCAATCCAATTAATATAAGTATGAATTTTAATATATACTAACTCAAAATCATTAATCTAAATATGAAATTTCACATGACTAGAACAGAAAAACCTGAACAACATCAAATTCATAGTTACAAATGGACGTTAATCAGCAATTATCATGAAAAATTAATCTATAATTATTTTCTTTTTACTAAATGATCATGAAATTTATAATTTATTACTGAATAATCAATTACAATATGAACTAATTGAATAAAAATTTTATGATTTAACGTGGTTGTAATACTACAATAGTTGGCAAATTTGTACTAATATGAACTTAAAACCACGAAATGCTTTCAATTAACAACTGAGTGGTCTACCATTGGATCTCATCCTTTATTCTTGGGGTTGAATAATGTAAATGTATTGTTTGCTACTACAAGTGCAAATAACTTTCTGCTATTACTTCATAGGTTGGAGCTTTTAAAATTTTTTTATTCCTTGTTTTTCTTTTTCTTTGATCTACTACTAATTTTATGTAAATTTATCTGTAATTAGACATTGATTGTTCATTTTCGTTGACCTTTTGGTTATTGTAGGTTGAAAGTAAACGAGCGGCGGGAGAATTGAACATTCCCAGGGCCTCTATAATGCAAAACTATGTCAAGATTGGTTGTGCATTTACCTTTTGATTTGAAGCTGTTATAAGATTATTAATTGATTAATAAGGCATTGTTGCGAAAATGTTATTGTTAATTCTAATGCTTCATCATTGCATATAAACGCGTTGGCCAAGATGAATTTTCGATTGTTATTCCAATGTTCGTTCATGTCATTTGTTTGCTTGCTATCAAAAGCATATATGGTTTTCTTGCTTCACTAATTGTTGTGTAATGTATGTCAAGCCAGACTTTCTTGCTTTATTAAATATATGTGTCAACTTGTATGGAGTTCTATTAAGATTTGATAATCTGGTGATGAATGAGTTCGAGGGAAACAAAAGTGATGTTGATGCCCTTTGAAGCAAATTTAATGACCACATTGACAAAAGGGACTATGTGGCCTTTTAGATGGAACGTGATCGTGATGGCTTGGGCTTTCGAGGATTATTTATCACTATCATTTTTGAACACGGGACTTCTGAACAAATAAGGAGAAAGTAGCAATGACACGTATGTACCTAACTAATTGATCCAATGACATTTTGTAACTTTTTTTTTTTATATAGAAAAGTAACAGAACATCACTTTTTCACATTCTCATTCTCACTAACATTTTTTTTTTTTTTTGCATAAATTGAATTGTAAAAAAATATGAATTAAAATAAGGGGGAAATATTTGTTTTCCATTTTTCGCCTCCTGTTTTTGATTGCTAACTAACTACTGTTTTTTTTTAAAGTTCTGTTACTTTTTTTTGAGTTTCGGTCACTTTTTATAGTGTTTGTCATCATTTTCTATTACTTTTTTTTTTTGGTAACTTTTTTTACTAGCAAAATCATTTTTTTTATAAAAGTGAGATTGTGTCACTGTCACTTACTTAATTTTATGCATTACCATCTAGAGATGTCAAAATTGCTCGTCAATTATATAAAAGTGCCATTGTGTCACTTTTTTAAATTTGCCATTTTCTTTAGTTTTTTGTCACATTTTAAGTTTTTGTCACTTTTTAAGAAGATAAAAAAAAATGGAATAATATGTTATATTTTCCTAACATAATCGGCATGTGGATTGGCCTGGACGTACTAATTATTTTAAAAACATGATTACTGGTGCTGCACAAATTGATGGTGCTATTTTGGTATTTGTCACGTTTTTAAGTTTGTGTCACTTTTTGAGTGCGTGTGTGTGTGTCACCTTTTTTTAAATTTTGTCACTTTTTTGAGTTTGTGTCACTTTTTTATTTTACACAGTATTTTTTACTTCCTAAAAACATTTCATATGATTTTTTAAAACATCCATAATTTTAAGGGTATTTTTGTAAGTACCCTTTTTTTTCAAAATATTCTTTGGAGAATAATTTTCTCACTTAATTTTGAAGGTCGAAACAATTAAATTTCATGTGCTTCTTCGATCCAAATTACATTTTTCTGTCTACAACACGAGCAAGCTTTAAATTAAGTTTGGAACGCTAAATAATATACAATGATGGGCAAATATTTTACAAGCATTTTTGTTCAATCATGTCATATCTAAGTCTAGGCACTGTTTGATTTGGGTCCATTTCGAATCCAACTCAAAATCAAAACCAAATTAGTTGGTCTACGCGAATATCAATCCAACCGAACCAACCCAAACCATATTGATTTGGTTTGGTTCGGTTAATCGATTTGGGCACATATATCCCAACAAATTTCAATATTAACAGATTATAAAATATCAATGGTATTTTAGTGTTCCGTCACATATATGAACATTTCAATTCAACTCATACAGCTACTAGCGAATGACAATCCATAATATTTGGATAGTGTTAGGTTTCTAGTTGTATTGAAAATTCTTTAGACAAAATGATTATTGTAAAAGAATAGGATTGTTACAAAAGAGTAGTAAAAGTCAAGAAATCTTTTGGATGGTTGTATAGATGAATTAAGAGTCTTTGGGTTCGAGTATGGAATAAGAAGAACTAGTCATCAGATTTATGCTGGTACGTTGCCTAGTAGATGCTCGAGCGTTCAAAGTAGAATCATTGTCGCCCAGCTTTCGCTCGAGTGACGCACCTCTCGCTCGCGTGTTGCTAGTTTGGCGCTCAAGCGACAATGTTTTCCAAGAAACCTTAGTTTGTATTATTCAAGAGTTTTATTTATCATATACTACCTAAAATTCCTCCTACTATAAATACGCAATGGTCAAAACTTTTTGGGTTTGGTTGATCACTTCTTCATAATACAATTCTAAGATTCAAGAAAACATCCTAAAATCTAGATTTACCTTTTGATTGTTGAGATCAATCAACCACAAGTTTGGAAAAAAAAAATCAAATTTCATATATTCTAAAACACCCACTTCCTGGATACCATCGGGAATGTACTTTCTCAATAGCTTTCAGAGATTGTTGAAGATTAATGAAGGTTGGGCCAAAAGTACAGGAAGAGTACAAGAACGAGACGTTCTTGGTGTTCTACATGAGATAGACAATTTCATAAGATCGGGAGCATGTGTGAATGAAGTACGTTCCAGTAAGTTTTGGAGATTGAAGGAATTAGATTAGTGATTCTAGTGAGTTTTCTATATTAGTTCATACTGTAAATTCTTATTATTTATAGCGAAAACTACTTGCTTGGTCCGGAGTTTTTAATTAGTTAAGGATTTTTTACGTCATCAAATCTTGTGTTATTTACTACTTTAATTATTTACTGTGGAAATTCAATATAAGATAATTTGACTTGATTGACTAAACATCTAGAACAATTAAAATATGACTCGTTGCTTTTAATTGATAAATTTAATTTCGTATTATTCACCTATTAGGTGATTTTATGGTCGGACTAGTAACTCTCAAGTGGTATCTAAGCCCAAATTTGATTCATAATCTTAGTTTTCTAGATGAGTAGTTCATTGTCTATCCAGCCATATTTTGAGGACAGTAACAATACCTATTGGGAAGTTAGAATGAAAGCCTTCCTGAAATCGATGGATGAGTGTATTTGGTTGACCATAGTGAATAGTTGGACCACCCCATCTACCATAGTTGCAGGTATAGTTACCATTATTGATATTGTAAATTGGTCTAAGAAAGATTTAGATGAGTGTAATTGGAATAATAAAGGGCTTCATGCTCTATTTATGGTCGTATTACCTAAAGAATTTAGGGATGTGTCTATGTGAGGTTGCTAAAGAGGTCTGGGATATTTTACATACCACATATGAGGGAACTCAGGCTGTTAAGAATTCTAAGTTATAGATGTTGACCACTAGGTTTGAAGAAATTAGGATGAAAGATGATGAGACCTTCGATCACTTCTATGCGAGCTTGAATGACATAATTAATTCTAATTTTAAGTTAGGCGCGAGAATTCCTGAGTTTAAAATTGTCAGAAAAATCCTGAGATCATTACCTAAAAGATTTAGGTCTAAAGTTACGGCTATCAAAGAGATCAATGATCTAAATGTTATTGATATGAATGTAAAATGCATAATTTTTCCTATTTATTTAATATTTATTAATCTCATATTTTGGTTTAGGTGGCAATTTGATGAATATAGCGTAATTTGGAAGAAATAAGTGGAAAAAGACCAAAATGAAAGAAAGCGAAAGTTCGGGACTAAAGTGAAAATACTCAAAAGTCATGGTGAACCTCACAATGAAGATTTGAGAGTGTTAGAGGCTAATTTGATGAAGAAAGAAGTTAAATGGATTAAATATAATCAAAGCATTATCAAATATCAACTTTCAGGCGAAAAAGTTATATACCGATTTTCAGTCTCATATTGAGATCCATTTTTAACATAGAAAACGATCTAATTGGAAGATGATATTAGAATCAAAGTTGTATTCCTTTTGAGTTATCATTTCAACGCATCTTGAATCAACTCAATCGAATATTGAGAGAGAAAGATATGACCAAAATACTAAAAGCTATCCGGAAGAAGATTTTAAAGCTATGCGGTCGCATCCACTGCTCCAGGGAACTTCAGGGCCTGTTTTAATTATTCTATACAACCGCTACACTTTCTACTAAGTGGTCGCATAGTTCATTTTGGTGACATGATTTTCTGATTTCTTAATTCCGTTCAACTACGTATGGAAATAAATCTTTTGGTCATATATCAACCCTAGAACACACGAAAAACACACCAGAACGCCTCTAACCTATTTTCTCTCTATTTTTCTTAGATCTATCATGTTTAACTAACTCTTGGTGCTTGATTGAAGGATACCGAAACCTTGAAAAATATTATAACTGTGAGATCCACCTATTTTCATTGTTTAATTTATATTTTCAATATTGAATATTTTTCTATGCATAATTTTATGACTGCCATGTTTGATTGCTAAGAGATCTATTAGTTTTTTATATATTACAATCTATAGCTAAGTTAAATCTCAAATCCGTAATTATTTGAATCATTTAACTTGTGAAGCACTAGGATTTGATAATTTTCTGCGATAGATGTTTTTGAATTTTAAGAAGAATGTTTAAATAGATTGAATACAACCGCTGATATTTTTATTATCTAGTTCATTGATTTCTCTATTGTTTAAAGCTGCTATTAAATTGAATCTTTAATGCTGGTCTGAGATTATTTGATAATTAGGATTAATTAAAACGCTGGTTTCTAATTAACAAAAATTAAGGAGAAATATTAATTTATTCCAGTGATGAATATTGTGAATGTGGATTGATGAATAGTTATAAATCTCCAATGGTGGAAGTTGACTTTGATCAATACTCATTTCATTGATTTAATATAACTCGTTAATTTACATTATTTTTTGTTATAAAATTGATTTCGTTATAAACAAAAATTTCCCAATCGTTATACGAAACATAAATTGTTGAATTGTACACTTTTCGTGGGATCGACATTTACTTCCGTTACTACATTAGTTTTAGAGGTTTTAAGGACTATTTTTTTGTGCCTACCGCAGTACACCAGCTGTTAAGATTGAAGAATTGGTTGGATTTCTCCAAATGTATGAACTCACCATATCTCAACCTAAAAAGAACAAGTCTATAGCCTTGAGCACTGTTAGCATGATTCATTTGATTCGAAATCACTTAATGATGAGAAAATGGTTTACTTTGTTAAGAATTTCCAAAAAATATTTAGAAATAAGAAGAAGATTAAAGAGAGACATAGAGATGTGAGATGTCTACACATGAGGAGAGAGGGAAGCTTATGGCCTTCATTGCTAGGATTAAAAGTGAATTTGACAAGGACAATAAGAAGATTGAGGAAGTAGATAGTGGTGAGCAATTTGAGGAAGATTCTAAAAACGATGATAAGATTCATAAGGCTTATCAAAAATTATTTGAAGAGAGTCTTAAGATTAAGAAGATGAATAAAGTTATTTTTAAAAAGGTCAATGAACTTGAGCTAATTAGATAGAAACTTGTAGCTGACCTTCAGGAGTCTACCTTATGCCTCAACAAATTAAAAACTGTAAATCGATCCCTAGATTTTAAGATTAAAGATCTTACAAGTGAATTTGAGAAGTCCTCTAGGAGAGTTAATGAACTGACCGTTGAGATTGAGAAATTAGAAATCCAGGTTAAGAACCTTTTGAGCGAACTTGGAAATCTCAAGTCTCAACTTCTTGATTTCTCTATTGGATCTTAAAACTGGACAGTCTTTTAAGGTTGAACAAACTAGTGGGAACAAGGGAGACCTAGGATATAATCAGACCGATCATAATAGGACTATTACTTCCAAAGTAATTTTTATCCCTGCCACCAACCAGCCTACACATGTTCATATCTTGAACTCAAGAACAAGTGTATCATAGGATGGAGGCCTACTAGACAGCATATGACCTGTCAATTAGGAATAGATATCAACGACCACATAACTTTGGCCCTAGATTTATCATGTTTCAACTGTGGTGAGTTAGGACATATAAGACCTTGGTGTTATAAATTCCGAATAGAAATAGAAATCAGGATTTTCATGGTCGAATTGACTTCCTTACTAATCAAGTGAGTCATTTGACCAAGTTTATAAAATATTTGACTCGAGATAAGTCTTCCACTAGTCATGTTTAGGTGAAAAAGAGTGATATGAAAAAATTAGAAATTGATCACGGTATTCTAAAGTAAGAGCGTTTGTATACCTAATTGATTTGGTACTTTTGATACATGTTTATTTTTTTAATTGATTTATTCATTATTGCATGCATCTCATTTTTTATATTTTATTTTATATATATATGAAATTGAGAAATTGAAAAAAAAAATAGAGGGGAAATTCTTTACTACAACATGATATATAATTTAGTTGAGCATGTGTATTGTGACCAAGTATGAGTTTAATTGATGTGTTGTAGAATATTTTCCATTACTTTGTTTAGGTTGATGTGAAGTACTTAGTATAAGTTTTTTTTATGTATTATTTGCACTGCACACACTATGATCTTGTGAGTCAATCTTGATCGCATGTGTAAGATTTAAGATGACAATCATCTATTGGTAAGATAACTTTGAACATGGATTGACCTTAATTTAGTAGACCTATGCTCGAGTATATCACTTTAAATAAAATAAACATATTTCATCTTATACTCTTTTTCGAATCTTATTTGACTCGAGTAATTAAACTCGAAGGGTTTCTCATAGCTCGATGCCCTATGGTCAGCTGACTTAGAGTCATCGACCTAAAACTCATTACAGGAGCCATCTTAACCGCTGAATGAAAAAGAGTCTACACATAAGATGTGAAAATTGTAGAGAAAAATGATGAGCTTAAAAAGAAAAATATAAATTGTGTGAATATGCTCAAAGTAAGGAGGAGAAAAGAATAATATACATGAAAAATGAGCTTTATTTATAGGTCATAATATGCACTATTGTTTTGACTTTCATTAGTAGGGGAATAAACTTATTTAACAATGATATTTAGTATGTCATTTCTCACAAATTTAAGATATAGAGTCTTGATCATAAGGAATTTGTGGCACTTAACACACATGAGTCACTTATACAATTTACTCCATTTAGACTTGAACTGAGTATGTGAGATGATCATTGATTATGTTTGTGCATGCTATCAACTGTATCTTTGAGTTATTATATATTATTGTTATTTTCGTCGTTTGTGACAAAAAGTGGGAGGGATGATAAGATGTATTTAAATTTTAGTTTATTAGTTTATTTTGTAGTAATGGGGAGATTTGTTTTTTAATGTGAGATGATTTTTTTTTTTTTTTTTATGTTTAGCATTTTTGAATTTTGATGATTTGTGAGATTAATTTTTTAGTTGGTGTTTTGATTAATATCAGTATGCTGCTCAATCTAGCTAGCCTATGATAATATGTTTCAATTATAATATTTCATGTATCACATGTTTTTACACTTAGTATTTGAGTTATTGATTTTAGGAAATAGGTTTCAAGAAATGCAAAAGATAGACATTCAATTTAAGTTTGGGTAGATTAGTTTTGTTTTTACATCCTTGATTTGTACTGTATAGTTTTGTCACGAAATGTCAAGGGGAGAGATTGTTAGGTTTTTAGTTGTATTGACAATTTTTTAGACAAAATAATTATTGTAAAAGAATAGGATTGTTACAAAAGAGTTTTAAAAGTCAATGAGACTTTTGGAGGGTTATATATATGAATTTGGAATCTTTGTGTTCGAGTATGAAAGAAGAAGAAAGAGTCACCAAATTTACGCTAGCCTATCGCCTTGTTGATGCTCGAGCATCCAAAGCAGAATCATTATCGTCCAACTCTCATTCAAGCGACGCACATCTCGCTCGTTGTCTTTAGCTTGGCACTCGAGCGATGGTATTTTTCGGGAATTCCTAATTTGCGTTTTTCAAGAGTTTTATTTATTATATACTACCTAAACTACTCCTGTTATAAATAC
The DNA here is from genome assembly GCA_903798255.1 of Fraxinus quadrangulata. Taxonomy (NCBI): domain Eukaryota; kingdom Viridiplantae; phylum Streptophyta; class Magnoliopsida; order Lamiales; family Oleaceae; genus Fraxinus; species Fraxinus quadrangulata. The sequence continues at coordinate 3,305 of CAIGRB010016108.1, read as the reverse complement.
CCAATGGTCATAACGTTTTTGGGTGTGGTTGATCATTGTTTTACATATTCATAATATCATTCCAAAATCTAAAAACACATCATGAAATCTAGATTAACCTTTTGATTCTCAATCAACCACAAGTTTAGGAGAAACATCGAATTTCATATAATCCAAAATACACACTTTCTAAGTATAATTAGGAAGGCACTTTCTCAATAGCTTTCAGAGGTTGCTGAAAATTGAGGGAGGTTGGACAAGAAGTACAGAAAGAATACACGAACGAGGCATTCTTGGTGTTCCACAAGAGATGGACAATTCCAAAAGATCGGGAGCAGTAATGAGTGAAGCACGTTCCAGCGGGTCTTGGAGATTGCAGGAATTAGATCATCGAGTCTAGTGGAATTTCTAAGTTGGATCATACTATAAGTTCTCATTGTCTATAATGAAAACTATTGACTTGTTCCCGGAGTTTTTAACCAGTTAAGAGTTTTTTCTGTCATCAAATCTTGTATTATTTACTATTTTGATTATTTATTGTGACAATTCAATATAGGATAATTTGATTTGATTTATTCAACATCTAAAAAAATTAAAAAGTGACTTGTTGCTTTTAATTGATAAATTTAATTCCGTGTTATTTACCTATTAGATGATGTTATGGCTGAATTAGTAACTCACAGATAGAATACAACTTTCAGAATAAATTTGCTAACAAGTCATAGTTTGCTTTGCATCATCGTATAACACTAAATTTCAATGTGCAGGCAAACTTATTTTCACTAGTCAAACTTCCAGGCATCAATGAAAATTTCATATCATTCATTAGCTATATCACTATCGTGAACTTGCACTTATTCTGCAGAGAGAAATGGCTTCGAAAACAACTGTAAAAGCTCTACATCTCGTTCTAGCATCTCTATAACTTTAGAATGGAACGGCCTACAGGAGAATGGAACGGTCAAAGAGAGACTGGAGAGAGAAATATATGAGATTAGGGATTTAGGGTTTGATTTTTTTTTCTTTAAACAAAAAAATAAAAAACGTAAGTCAATAATTGTGTTGGGTTTGGTTCACGTGCTATTTGACGCTTTAAACAATAACTAGCCTGACTCGACCCACCCTGGTTTTGATTAAAAAAATCAAACCAACCCATTATTATGTTTCGAACAGACCCGAATCGGACCAATTCAGTTTGGTTCGATTGTTTGTTAGGAATTCGGGGATGCGTTATGAGGCGATATGAAGTATAGATCGCACAAAATAATAAATAAGAACATGATTTAAAAGAAAAAGCAAATAAGAAGATGAAATTGGTAGATGAATTAAATATTTTATTAATGATAACCAATTGATAGAGAAATGCAACTTCTGCAATAATGTGTTGTTCAAACTGAATGAAGAGTTTACTATTTATAAGAGACATGTCCAAACCCTAGGTTTAACCTAAAATATAGAAACTAGATAAAAATTACGTAAAATAAAAAAAAATAAGGAAACAAATCTATTACCCGTCGCTTGAGCGATAAGCGGGCAAGAGCCCGTCGCTCGAGCAACAGCTCAGCGACAGGTTGGCGACAACTTCACTGTTCAAATTTTGCTTTTCTTGCTCGAGCAAGAGTCGAGCGTCCGTCCAGCGCTGTCAATCCGTTTTATTACCTTCTTGAACCATATTTTGACATCTTCAGGTCCAATACTCCAAAATGTGAAACCCTAGACTCAATTTGGACTGAATTTAGATCACAAAACCCAACAGTTTGGGTGGTTTAGCAGTTTTTTTCCCCGGCAACTCATATCCATTAAATATGTTGTAAGGTTGTTATGAAATGAAAAGTCCTCCCTACAGCAATGTAAGTAATTGTTAAATAGTGATTTTGAGTGTATTAACTACTAAGCCATATACCATTTGGTGTAGTATTTTAGTTGGTTCAGAATGTCTTTGTAATATTTCTAATACTAATACCTGAGTACACTCTTTTCTACAAATTTTAAAAGATCGGATTAAGTCAAGTGGTCTACAGAAAAATGAGATTGCACTTATTCCTAAAATATATTCTGAATTAGTTTTTAAGCAAAACATGGAAAAAAACATCAATTGTACAAGCAATGGGCTTAACTACTTGATTGAATCACGATCAATATTACCCCAAAATTGATTTGTTCATAACGAACTATTCAACCTATCTTTACATCTTAAGTCGTACAAAATAATTATTATTCTTGTCACATGGTAATTCTCTAAATTTCAAAAAAGTTGGGACAATAAAATGAAAACATTCTACGTATAACAGAAATATTTTACTGTCCACAGTGGAAAATCTTATCTTGCCCGTTTGGAGAAAAACGTACTTACGATTCTCACATTTGAAGATAACCGTAAGTAAGATTCTCTTATCACATCAGTAAGTGGACAATCTTATTCTGACCACTATGGGCAAAAGAACAATTTCGCTACACATAAATTCCTATATAAGAAATTGAAAGAAATGTCAATTTTCACATGATCATTTGCAAAAGGTCCAAAATTTATTCAATGTCCATTTTGCAAAAAAATTAAACCAAAATACCCTTGTTAACAATTTCTAATTCCACACTAAAAATGAACTTTCGTATATAATTAAAAAGTGTTGGCCAATAAAATTTCAACATGTAATTTACACTACTTATTTCAAAAAGTACAAATGTCAATTCACATTAAATGCTATATTTTTCTTATAACAGTTGAATTTTGATTTTTCTCTTTTAGTTGGGTCCTGAGTCGCGTCAAATGGGTTATTGGTTACCTCAACCCAAACAATCCGATTTTTTATATTCTGTAGTTGAGTTTGGGCGGTTTACCCATGTAAAAAATCTAACTTGCATGACCCCGTATCATTACAAAAAATTGAAAATCACCCAACACTCACTCACTCACCCCCACACACACACACACACACACACACCTATTTATTCTATTTACTTTCAAACCTTAGATTCCCTTGACCTTTCCTCTTGTCATCGGCCGGTGCTCCTTCAATTGTCGGAATCTCCATCGTCAGTCATCATCTATACTTTGTTGTCAAGATTTGCCTGGTACTTTCTATTGATTTCTGTCTTAGTTGCATTTTCTTCTCAAACTGTCTGATTCTCACTCATTTCTCTTTAAATTTTTAAATTTTTTTTTTCGATTTGAGTTGTCATTATTTCTTCCATAGGTGTATTTACATGTGGTGTTGTGGGGGGTTTCGTTGGTGTTGAAGTTTTGTATAAAATTGGGATTTTGTTGGGGAAAGTGTTTTGTGTTATATATAAATGGGGGTTAGGTAACGATGTCAAAAAAGTTCGAC